>PNEQ01003516.1:0-22024 GCA_003012365.1 Medauroidea extradentata | reverse complement strand
ATCATACAAATGTATAAAAACTGGTTGAAACTGCTTAAGCAGATCAAGAAAATTTGACTTGAAGTAATTATATTTGAATCAGAAAGAATGCATATTATATCCAATCTTTGCGTGCGAATGATGGAATGGAATCTTTCTTAAGTACACCAAATCTCGAGTTTTATCTTGTCTCCAGCTCTTCCATGTCATGCACACATGATACATATTGCGGAATAACTTTTAAGAACTTTGAACGTTTACTTTTTTAAAATTATTTATTTGTAACACATCTCAACACGTTAATTTGGTTACTCAATTGTAGGTTTACATTTTAGTATGAATCCGACTATATTCTTTATTCAAGATCAGCAACAAGTGAATAACGTTTATTTCATCTATCTCTTGTTCATGTTTTGTTTTATCCTTGTTTTCTGTAACAAGACGTATGTGAAATGACTTATGTCTGCAGAAAAAATATCGAATTTAATTACTCATTGTCAAACCCACAAAATTTTTAAAATCACAATAATGTTAGCTATTTATTACTTTTAAAAACGGTAACGAATTTTTAATTTTTGAAGTGTGTGTATTAAATAGGAATATTTCATGCAAAGTAGAGTATTAGAATTTTTCGTTCTTTTATAGAATTTTTGCCCCATGTAAGTAGGCTTACATATTTTTATTTTTATCTACTTTTCAAGCACTGTTCAAAGTGTATGCTAGCATGTTAATGGACAATATTCTGAAATATTTATTATAATCCCAGCTATTCTTTTTTAGTTCGTTATGTCTCGAAGACGTATATGTTTAAATAATCTCACCTTATCGACTGAATTAACGCGTGATACAAAATCGTTTTAATTCATTTATTATTATGTATCTAAGTAACTAATGTAACTTAAATTTTTTTAGCACTGAATTACTTTCTTTGAGTATGGTGGTAACATTTAATTCTAAGATGGTTCAGAATTACATTGAAACTTTGAAGTAGGAGAAAAAAAGGGGGATGGGTGGAGGAGGAAGAGAAAATACATAGGGACCCGGGACCAATAGAGGCCTAGCACTCATAGGATGTATTATTTACTCCGAAGTCTCATTTGCATAGGGACTGGCCTATAGAAATACTGTCGATATGGCCCCGGCTATAGTTGCTGCTGGCCAGTTTTAACATGTGAAGTGGATACAAAAATAGCAATTAAAATTGTTTTCCTCATTATCTCGTAAACACGTCAGTAGCATACACAGACAATATAGTCCTTCTCATGCAAAATTTCCGCTTTTAACACACATTTTTTATATTAACGTGTATGTAAGAACGGAATTGATTCTTATAATTAAATTTTCACCCACTTACAGGTGTAGCAATTATTTGAGAATACAATAATATCCTAGCTATGACCCGGTATTTTCACTCATTATATAAAACGTCATCTGGCTGCGACAGATAAAAATTGATTTAAAATCAAAATTTTAAACAAATATTTTGAAATAAATAATTTCTAACATCCTCCATTTGTTTCAAGATTTAAAAAATCCTTTTAAAACCGCTTGTATTACGATATGAACAAAACAGTTGCAAAAATTATTAAATATAAATCTTCTGTTCATCAGCGATAGTACATCCCACATGTCAGTGTAAGTCATCGACCGAAACATTAACTTTAATTAAAATTAATAGCGTGAGGTGTTTGGTATCAAATGTATTAATTTTGTTTATCGCTAGCTATTCGTAAAGATAGAGTCATTTTGAAAAGGAAGAAGAAATTAACTTTAAATATTTGTTATTTGTATTCTTTGAAAATTTATTGAAAATAGAAATACATATTTTACGAATTAAATAAAGTTTGGATTTCTTAGCCTGAACTTTTGCCCGACTCAATGAGGCATTAAACTGAAAATAACAATAGCAAAGTCGCGGGCAATAATAACTAGTGTGATGTAACATAATTAAAACCGAGTGAGGCATGTATCAAGTCGCCTCGTAACCGTGAAAACCTGGGTTTGATTCCCGGCCGGCCATCTTGATTTCGGTTTCCAAAATAAATCCAGCCGAATGTTGTGTTAGTATAGTAATACAGGACATTGCCGATTTTCTTACTAAAACGGATTTTGTATCTTTTTGAACAATGTTTTAAATCGCCAGATTTTCGTTAAGAAAATAAAAATGCTACCATTCAAAACCAACGTATTTATTTGCAAAATAGTTGAGTTGGCAAACTGCTTAAGTTGTTATAAATAAAGCTAATTAAACTACATATTTTTCTTTATGCGCATCGCTAAGCCCTATAATGACTACACAAACAGCAGTGAGTCAATTACTTTTGCAAAAATACTTTTAATTAAATTAATCAAATGTCTGTAAAATATGTGATACTAGCTATTGTCAGCAATTCATTTGGCATGGTTACCAAATAAATGCTTTAAAATCGTGCAAAATTTCTACCATTAACCCTACCAGTTACAACATTTCAGTGGGTTATCTCACATCATGAACCTGTAGTAGAATTAACCCTACCACTCACAACATATCAGTGGGTTGTCTCATACATTTACTTTGCAGTACAATTAACTCTACCAGTTACAACGTATCAACATATCAGTGGGCAGTCTCATACATTTACCTGTAGTTCAATTAACCTTACAAGTTACAACATATTAGTGAGTTGTCTCACATCATAAACCTGCAGTAGAATTAACTCTCTAGTTACAACACATCAATTATGTGAGACACAAAAGGAATGTGTAGTAGAATTATCACTTATAGTCTTATGCAAATATGACTATAGGTTAAACTAATATATTGCAATGCCTTTTCTTTTCGAAGGGTGGATACGAATACTGTAAAAATTCAGATCCTTAACTATCTCCAGCAGGTCATTGAACTGGCCGAGTACAATGGATAGCAGAGTGTGTTCCTACATTGCTAGTTGACCTTGAGCTTATGGGAGGGTAGTGGCACCAGCTTGCGGTAGAGGAAGGTAGCCAGCTTCCACAGCAGCAGCAGGGCTACCAATGCAGAGACTAGCAGAAAGGCCAGTACGTCCAACAACAGGTACTGGTACCACGGCATGTAGGCACGTAGCTAGTTGACCTTGAGCTTGTGGGAGGGTAGTGGCACCAGCTTGCGGTAGAGGAAGGTAGCCAGCTTCCAGACCAGCAGCACTGCTAGCAACGCAGAGACTAGCAGGAAGGCCAGTACGTCCAACAACAGGTACTGGTACCACGGCATGTCGACAGCTGCAGTACGCAGGTGTGCCGCGCCCTTGTGTCGTAGTACGTACTCCGTCCACCAGACTGCGCGCTCCAGTGGGCTCATCTGGTGGTCTCTCATTATAGACGACAACCGCTTTACGTTGTCCTGGAAGCTGCGCACAAATTCTTTGATTCTTAAGGTAAGTCACATTTTCATGTTTTTATAACTTAATTTATTATATGTCTGATAGCTGGATTGTTACAGATTTTGTACAAAAATGCTCCTAATAATTCTAGGTGTTATTGGGAACAGTCTCGTACACAGATGCTTTTATAATAACTAAAATTATCACTGAAAATTATACATGTGCTTTATCGACTACAGGGAACTGGCTGGAAAAAAATATTTTTTTTTCTAATTTGTTTAATTGAAAATCCCTTAATTAAACTTTTTATTTAACCTGGAAGCACTAGGACCCCAAAGTCCCACCCTTGTTCGTTTAACCCTAGATGCAAGGCACACAACTGGCGTCTGTCTTCGCTCCTAAAACATTGCATTTAATGAAGCATCTTTCCTGAAAATGTTTCGCAATAGAATACTTGTAAGTGAAGGCTTGCATAAAATTCCGCCTTCCTACTACATGCCAAGCATGCAAAGAAGAATGTTGTCTTTATTTAGGATGTGGGCGGGACCACTTAGTACTACTAGTCACACCATCTGCACATTACAGTACACCAGTGTTTAGTGAAATGCATTTTAGTAACCCTTACTACTAGGTAAATAAAATACTAGTAAACTGTTATTTGAAAATGCTCTAGAGCTCACATCTAAACATGGAAAAATTATAATAGTGAGAACATAATCAGGAGTGGTCATTTTTAATCTCTAAAATGAAGTATCACATTCACTCATCAACGCACAGCCCAAACCGCTGGGCCTAGAACGTGAAATTTTCAGCGTAGCTTCTCCTAATGGTGTAGGCACCCACTAAAGAAGGATTTTCTGAAAATCGAAAATTAAAGGGGTGAAAAGATGCAAAACGTGTTTTCACGAAATTCTCGATAACTCTCTAACCTGCTGATATTTTTACTTCAATACATTTCCTAAGCAAATGCATATTTCATAATTTTTCGAGTTTTCGAATTTCGGAAACTAAGGGGCTGAAAAGCCGTTAAATGTTTTTTCAATCAATCTTCTATTTATCTTAAACCACTAAAGATATCGAGGTGATCTTTGCATCAGAACGGTGCTCATGTAAATATCTAAAAAGCAGTTTTAGGATTTTTCAAATTCGTCCTTGAATGCTGGCAAAAACTGAAATGTGTTTTCAATTAATCACCAGTATCTCACGAACCATTTGAGATATCGAGTTGGTGTTTGCTTTAAAATGAAGCTTACGTAAATACCTAAAAAGTAATTTTTAGGATTCTTCAATATTCGACCTTGAAAGCTGGTAAAATAGCGTGTTTCCAAGTATTCATCCGTATCTCCCAAACCCAGGATTTTTTCAAAATTCGAAAAATAGTAAAATGTTACAGAACTCGTGAAAATTGAATATTGACCATGTAGAAATAACTCAAAAGTTGCAATCGATAATCTTTTTTTGCTCTACAAAAGACAAAAGTAATAAAGATGAATTAAAAACAAAGAGGTTCTACAATTAAAGTACGCTCAGCGAAGTGAACTAGATATATTAATACGTAATTAAAAGTTAGTTACTCTTTTCTATAGTACACGCGGGCGAAGCCGCAACGGGACAGCTAGTTCTTAATAAAAAATATAAATGACTATTCTAGTACTTCCAGGCATGATATATAATAATAGAGTTAAGTCATTTATAACTTAAAGTTTTTTTCATACAGTGCTAGATACTTACATGATAGACTAAGTTGCAAATAACAATAATTTTATTTTAACATTTTTTCTTATACTCCCGGAGTAGACAGGTTTTGCTCTTAACATGAAAACAGTAAGATTGTCGTTAAGGCTGCTGACCACTGTAAATCTTAATGACACGAATTTTGTCACTTTCTTAGTTAGCCCACAAATTATTCTATGATTGCATTGTTTTTCAGTTTGGGTTCATGATATTCATTAGATTATCATGGTAAACAAATACAGAACCACCACCGCCAATACCTTAGCATTATTCTACACTTACAGTTGGAAATCAACATACTTTTCGAAGCTGAGTTTTGAAGTATTAATTTTATTTGTTCATAGGAATACCACATTAACATGGTATCAGTATTATATTGCATATTTTTTTCCAGCAAAGTATATTTTAACTGGTATTTAACGCAGACCTAACCTTATATCCTGCAATACATTTCTCGAAGTCTGAAGTATCTTCTCTTTGCTAACTTCGCTGATGTCCAATTTGAGTCCTATTCCTTTCTCCACTATCCCCCTGGTGTTGTAGTCTTGGTCGGCAAAGAATGGAATGCTTATGACAGGTACGCCAGAATGTATGGCCTCTTCGATGCTCTGAAGACCTCCTTGCATGATGAAAGCCTTCACTTTGGGATGTCCTGCACAACACATATGGAAAATTTTTGTTTAATAAATGTTCAAACATCCGATAAACAGCAACATATTTTGGAAATCTTTACATTTCTGCAACAAAAAATCGTAAATATTAAGTTACGAGAATAATGGGCCGTTATTATAATTTACATAGATTTGTTGAACATAGATAATATTGAGGCACAGGTAAGTGGCAATGATATTTTTTTTTCGGGATGGGAAACTTGTCTTTACTGTAATTTAATTTTTAGAAAAATGTTAAGAAAAAATTATACTAGTTTAAGAAATACACCTCAAACTTACACATTTTTTCGTGATATTAAAAATGAGTTCAAAATAATCATAATAAGTATTAAATATTAAATTTGGAATTTGTACTGAGAAAACTTCTTACTATCAAAAATGAAAAACAGTATTGTTCCCAGTAAATCCTTAAATACTTTACTTTTATTTTCTGTCAATGTGTTAGTGTTACCTGTTTCAATTGATCTCTCCAATGCTCTCAAACAAGTAGGTACAATTACCTTTAATCTAATACGGCATATTCTCTGTATTTCCTGACCTGCAAATTGCTATAAAGTGCTTATGTGGCAATAAAAGAATAACAAATAAAAGCATAAATTTTTTAGTCAGTCACAACTAAATCGATTCTCTGCCTCATGACAGTGCCCAGTATCGAGTATACAACTTAAGGAGTAAGGTTGAAACTCACTCAGTATGTCAGCCTGCGGCAGCCACTTGCGAACCATGACGTTGGCCGGCTTCCCTGGCAAGGTATCAGCCTCCCACTTCCACAACACCAGGTATCCATCCAGCTCTGAGAAGGCGTCCAGAAACATCTGTCGTATCCTAGCGTCCACTTTATCACTTCTCACGTTGGTACCAAGACTGAAGTACACCACACCCTTGGGAGCAGAGTCCAGGTACTTCTGAAGATCCTGCCAGAGATCAATTCTTATAAAATGTTTGAAAATTTGATAATTATCTGGGTTCACTTGCCACCAAACCAGATGGAGCACAAATGCTGCACATTTACTGTGGTAAACTATTTAGTTTATTCAACTATCATCCCCTAAGGAACTGACATCTAATAGCACACGACTGTCCAATGTAAGCTTAGGACTGGCAGATATAATTGTTAGATGTTTTGTTTTTCCTTTAGTTTTTGTATTCGTGCACTTGCTTCAACTAACTTAGTGATATACAAAACTATCAGTTAGAAACTACCTGTTTCAAATGTTACAAATGTAACCCGCAATGAGAGAAACTTTGCTTATTTTTTCGATCAAAATCTTGAGCTGAATTCATAAGTAAACGTAGAGAGAGACTTCGAAGCTTAAGTTGAATGGTACACAAACAGTCGCATTTCAACTAACGTTTCATCATAGTAGGTTTTTAGGAAAAGAGTTATTAGTTCTGAGATCCCTTGTTATAAATAATAGTCTCCGAATCCTTAATAAATTTAGAAATTGACTAAATCTTTTAAAATCTTGGTATTTGCGGCACGGTAAAGCATACGGAATTATATGTTATTTTCTTCCATGAAATGTTAAAAAATACATAGTTACTATCCAACATTATAAACGGGTTATGTATACTACTGTTCAGATCACGAAATGCCAAAAATATTAAACCATTTTTAAAAATAAGTCGGTAAAGCTGAAATGTTGTGAAAGTATGATAAAAATATAGACAGAAATTTAAATTTGCCATCTATATTTTTACAACCAGATTGAACTTTCTTTAACTTTAATTAGCTTTCAGAAGAGTAATAAATAATTGTCGAGACATAAATAATGATTGTCTATTACGAACCTTACGTGCAAATGGAGAATCAATTTTTTTGGATGTATTTACTTACATGTAGGATGAGGATTATACTGTAGGTACTATAAATACATTGAAACACGATGAACAGTTGTAGTTCTTCTATTGTTAGTAATAATAACAGTAATTATTACGAACGACGCTATCCCAGTCGCTAATAGTTATTTCGATTAAATGTCCCATATTTATGTAAACCGAAAAAACCTCATTAACAAGGACAATACTTCATTTGAAATAAATGTTTATATGGCTTTCGAATTTCAATCTATTAAGGGATCCAAATCTACAGCCTTATGGACCTTGTGTGAGTATGTAGATATTTAAGTGTACATGTCGACAATGAGAGTTATGGTAAAATACAGGTACTAAATGAATCTCGATATTATTTAATTTTAAAGAGGGCTACATAAATATGCCATTCTCTTACACAAACAACATACATTTTAGCAAGAAGCCGGCGTCTGTACCGTAGTTTGTCAGGCTCCGGTTCATGATGAGAGAGATCCTGGGTTCGGATCTTGGCTAAGGCATGACTGGTGTGTTGTCCCTGCACCTTACTTCACTCTAATCGGCTTTTAAAACGTTGTTAAAGGGCCGTAAAACCCTCTCACCTTCTAACAAAAATTATTGGACTATCCTATTTAGAAATTAATATACATTAAAACTATTTTTCGCACAACATCGAAACAATAGTTTTAAATGATTGAGTATACTGTCTGATTTATGAGAAGTTATTATCATTCAGTACACTTTTAAATATGTCCTGATGACGTCAAAAAGGACAGGGTGAAGTTATATGAAAGACCATGGGGTATGCCAACTGTAACGGGAGATTATCGCCAACTTGCCAAATATTTTGATATTAATCTGGAACGTTTGATATAGTATCTCATTAACCGCTCAATGTGGAAGGTTTTGAGGTGTGATAGCAAGGAATATGTTATTTAAGCAAATATTAAAACTTAAGGGCAAAGAAAGGGAATCAAAATAGAAACGAATATTGTCAATACATCTGTGAGGTTTGTTTCTTTACAAAGTGAAATAAAGAAAGAAACTGTGATACAATATGTCATTTTTAATGTATTATTAAACAAACAGTGTAATAAATAAATGAGGGACATCACTTTTATTAAATAAATTTTCTTTGAGTGAAATTATCATAACAATAGTTAGTAATTTTTTGTATCGACGTAATTAAATTTGCTGTGCAGTAATTTGTGACCAAAGTTTTCTAAGAAATAATGAAAATTTAACTCGTATACACATTACCTGAGGCAGAGGTTTCGGAGGTTTCATGTGCAGGCCTGGTATGTGCACTATGGCAGGAACTTCAGGTTTGGGAGGATGGAAGCTGGGCTCGAAGTTGACGAACAGCATGCTGATGTTGAAGTGAATCTTCATGAGGTCAGAAGAGAAATGTCCGAAATGACGGTCCGAGATTTCTTGGTGCTTGGGGAGTATCGTGTTGTAGAACAGGTAACGCAGTCTCAAATGGTGCATGAGAGTATCTAGGCGCTCGAAGAACGTCATCCTGTCAGAATAGGGCAATATGGCATCTGGTATGTACGAGGGGTTGGTAGGATCACCGACAGAGTCGTAGTCGAAGACATAAGGCGGATGGGACATGATGCCGATCATGGGCGCGGAGAACCTACGCGCGAAGCTGCACGTGGATCCTGCGAACAACCACTCAAGGAAGACCAGGTCGAAGTGTTCCTCAGTGTTGTTTGGGGAGATGAGCTTCTTGACGGGCTCGTGGTCCAGCAGCAGCTCGGACAGTCTCAGACTCCACTCCAACAAGGACTCAGTCAACGCGTACACAGACGTGTCGTCTATTCTACTGCCGGCGAAGTTGAAGGTTGTGCGAAAATGCTCATATATGAAGGACGTGTCTATCTCGGTGTAGTTAGACAGAGATAGATCCTTGACAGGATCAGGAGTTATGACAACTAGCTCATGTCCTCTTCGTGCTAGTTCCATCATGAGGGCTCTGTACACCACCTGGTGACTGACTGACGTGATGGGGAACACTCCCAGTATCCTAGCACACATACCCACCTGGACAATGAACAACACCAGCAGCAGCATCGAACACAGGACTTTCTGTGACATCATGAACCCACAGCTCTGAAGAACTGATAGCCAGATACCAAGCACTGCTATTTTTATCCCGTCTTATCTGAACCCACAAGACAGGGAGTCACGTGTAATGTTTCCCTCAACGAGCGCGATAACGCGCCGTTCTTGGGCCATGTGGTGCAACATGTACCGTCGGTAATTTAATTTCCACTTCGGTGAAGTGTGTTAACTTGTCATTGACCTTGGACGGCTCGAAAGTTAGTGCGTGACTTACATATTCACGGATATGAACATGACAACCAATCAAATACTAGCAAAGAATTAAATACGTTTCGCGACCAGAGAAAATATATAAGGATGATTATAATTTTTCACTCAGAACTATTGGGAAAGTAAACTAACCAGATTTTTTCCACCTGGGTTTGTGCTAGTAATTGTAGATTGAAGCAAATCAACAACGTTTTTGTTTCTTGCGTTCAAAGGCAATTTAACAAGATTTTTTTTGTAAGTTGTCGCAGCGGCCGATTGGCGAGACCACTCGCCTTCCACCAAGGCGATCCGGGTTCGATTCGTGCGGGGTCGGTCTCACGATTGTTGCATGTGGGAATCGTGCCGGACGATGGCGCTAGCCGGTGCGTTTTCACGGGATCTCCCATTTCCCCCTCCCTTCTCATTCCGGTGCCTCTCCATTGAAGGGCGTCATCTCATGCCATCCTCCAGGGGACGCAGATTGCCTACGGGCTTCCATTTATAAAGTCTGCATTCAGGATGTGATACACTGGTCCTCAGATATCCTCCTCATACCATATTTATTTATTTTTAGTATTTTTGTTAACCAATTTTCAATTGTACTTTTTACTAGCCTGTTCACTATAAACTGTGCACTCAGCAGAACTTGGGATTAATTACAAGTATGTTTCATTTGGCCAATAGGTGTTCACTTTTGAGAGCGTTGAAACGTTTAAACTAGTTTTTAGTTACATGGAAGTTTTCAAATTAAAAATAGTACAGACGGCTACAAAATGGCCGACAGGAAACTTTATGCAGTGCTCAATTTATCGGGAACGGCATATATAAATGTTTTTAATGTTGAATAGTCTAACTCTGAAAGTTTTTTCATGAAAATTTCAATAATTTTACCTCGAAATTGCCATTTTGCAGTCAAATCTTCGTTTTTCTTAGTAAAAATAGTAAAAATAAAATTAAATGCAATTTTAAAAAAGTATTTGCTTGAAAACGGTGAAACATAGCCTACTTGAAAATTTACGCGCTAAATTTTAACTCCTTCAAGATAAATAAATTAAATTAATAAACAATGAAAACATTATTATTTACAAAATTATTAAAGTAGAAATTGAACCACTTATTTTAGAGTCATTGGTTTTTGTTTACTTTATCATAAAATCACTCATACATAAAACGTGACATAGTCAAAAAATTTAAAAAAAAATTAGTTGAAATATTACACATGTTTTGATTCACACGAACATAAAGGCAAACATATTAACACTTGTAAAAGTAACGATGTCTGTATGTTAAAAACGATGTTCTTCAGAAACTGAAACTATTTTATGAGAATATGAAAACATATTCGTAAAAATTATATAGAATAGCGTAAGTGCCAAAAAATTAAAATTTTTAAAATCCCTTTAATACTTTAAAAATAGAAAAATATTGTAAAAATCCTAATAATATGAACTAAGTAAATGTATAATCTAAAAGTGCACCACATTTAATACTCTTGTTAAAATCTAATAACAAATTTACAGCAAAATGTAAAGAATGTTCTGGCGAATATTGCAAATCATAATATACTAAACAATTACTGAATCTTAAAAATGCAATAGATTAAATAATATATTTTTTAGTAATAAATATAGACATGAAACAGAAGTGTGAAATGTGAGTGATACAAAATTCAATGAGCCTAATAATGTCACTAAAATTACGAAAATTAAAAATTAATATCGGTTAGCGGTTTAAATTGCTGCTCACAATCCACCCACAGTCAAGCACGCAATAAAATTGCTCCAACTACCTGCATTGGAAAAAAACTTTGAGGAACAAACATGTTTATACCGGACGTATCAATATGAGCCGTTAGGTGCATTTATACTGGTGTTATTTTTTATGTATTGACATTCTGTTTTCAGCTTTGTTTAGATAACGTCTGCCCAAAGGTATGTGTGTCGTCGACTTCATCATGTGACGTCACAATTAGTGGCGCAAAAGCCATTTGTTGGTCTTTGCAAGTTAAATCGCGTAAAAGATTTAATTCAGTTTCGGCAATCGGTAGCGTATTGCCTGGTACTAGTACTTAGCGACAAGTATTTCCAGAATAATAATGAAATTTGAACAAAAAAAAAAAAATAAAAAATATTTTTTAAAATTTTCAAGTGGTGACTAAGGTATGTGTTAATGCACCTGATGATTCATAGGTGATACACCCGGTGTAATACGTGTTCCTATGCATCGACTTTAATTTATGCGACACGAATTATTGCCATGACGAACCACGTAAATATGTGCACATTAAATTCGAATTTCAAAGACACAACCACCATAAACATACACACGAAATAATGACACAAGTTATTCAAGAATCCTAGTTTCGTTCAGCTGCATTGCTAACTATACACAATGACGCATTTACAGAAATAATATTAATAACTAATGCTATGTGCTGTAATCACTACAATGCTAAAATCACAAGAGCGTGCCAGACGCAATGTGAAGTGCTTGATACGACGCTAAAAGTTCTCATTATTGTGCTGCGCAGAACATTATTATTTGTAAATAATTCCTTTGCAACTACAAACTAACTACTTGTACGACGGCTAGTAATGTTTACCTATTTTATTGTTTGCTTTTTTTCGATATTAGATTTTCACTGCTCACAAACATTTCACGAGTGAAAATGCAGTTGCAATTACACATTTAAATGGAAAAGTAATGATTCGCTGATTATAACAAACTGTAATTTCTTGTACAATAAATAATACGCCATTTACATCAAATTTACCAGTAACTCCAACATTTAAGACATCAAAAATACCAGTGTCACCAGCATTCAAGAACAAAATTAAAATCCCCCTTTCAGTCAAGTTGCGCTCGCGACGCGAATAAATCGAAAATATTTTCTATTTGAAAGTTGCGTACGCAGTTGTAGATGTGTTCATTTCTCTTCAGGCATGTTTGCTAGAATTTTTTGTCCAAATTACCACCTCTCCAAATATGGAATACTTTTCCCTTGCCATCTTGTAAATAGTCTGTTCAATAAAAATGAGCATTTTCGAAGCATCTTTTGTCTAAAATAGCAGGAATATAAATTTCACTGTCGCTTCATATGTTCAATTTTATAGTACAGCGAACCCTATATTGTGTTCGTTGCTCAAACTGGAACATTAACGAACTATAAAAGAGTCAACTGGGTTAAAAATTTTTTTGATTGCTTAAATAGTGCCTGGCAAGAAAACAACTATTTTTACAGGGTTTACGTAAACACAGTATATTTGAACTTAAATATTTCAATTCCATATATTTGTGAGTTGGTAACCTTCAGTAAGGCTAGAAAAGCGTATATTAAAAATTACTTAATAAGGTTATTTTTATTAACAAATGATTGTGTTCTGTTAATTATGTACGCATTCAAGAAAGTATTGTATATGTGATTTATAAACGTATAGTCTTGACTTTTGCATGCCAGTAATTATATTTTCCACGCATGATAGAGGGCCTCAAAATTCTAGATGGCATAGGCCTCTATCGAATTCTGCAAGGACCTGGGAATAATATGCGTCCTTTGTGCTGATAAGAGAAACGAGAAAACATCAATGTACACTCGTGTCCAACAATTACCTTCGAAACACACACCGATTTCATTACAACTAATGCAATCGTGCCCTGCACCTAACCGATACCAGTGAACATAGTTCACAATGACAACACGAATAGGTGTTTCCTGCTGCTATAGCGGACAAGTGTTTTGAGTACTGCGTCCTCGTGTGTACTGCAGTTTCTAGGTCTTACGTATTGGCAGACAGCTTGGTGTAGAAGATACGTCGTTTTAAACTCGCGACGTTGTACGGTACTTGTGTAACGTATTCATAGATCTTCAGGTCTGTGATTTAGAACCCAAGTTTACTGGACATTTCCTTCTTGTTTTGGTACATACTACGATCTCTGCAATTATGTAATGATTTTTTCTTGACATTCTGTATATAGAGTCTCGAGAGAAGCGGTAAGGAAGACAGCAGTTCCATCTGTTAAACATCCAAATTGCTTAGTTCACACGACTAGCTGAGGAGATAATGCCCGACGTCGTGACTAAGCAATTTCTGGAGGTGATATGATACGGTATAAAGAGCGCTCCTGGTTACAAGATCGTCTGTGCGACAAAGGTGTCTGCTCAAGCACTCTGTGTCGATAGACACTATGGCCGCGGTCTCAACGACAGTCCTGTGTTCGACATTGCTGGTGGTTATGTCATATGTCCAAGTTGGGATGTGCGCGAGAATACTAGGTGTGTTCCCTAGCACGTCAGTGAGTCACCAGGTTGTGTACCGAGCTCTCATGATGGAGCTAGCACGAAGAGGACATGAGCTAGTTGTCATCACTCCTAACCCCGTCAATGACCCATCTCTCGCCAACTACACAGAGATAGACGTGTCCTTCATGTACGACGAGTACCGTAAAACCTTCGACTTCGCCGGCAGTAGGGCGGACGATGTATATGGGTACAAGATGCTCAAGGCAGTGTTTGAATTCGGCGAACGTTGGTCAGAGATGTTGCTGGACCACGAGCCCGTCAAGAAGCTCATCTCTCCAGACAACAAGGACGAACACTTCGACCTGGTGTTCCTCGAGTGGCTGCAGACACAGGCGACATACGGCTTCGCGTACAGGTTCTCCGCCCCTATGATCGGCATTTCCTCCCTCCCGACTCCAGGGTACGGCTACGAATCTGTTGGCAACCCGGCCAACCCCGCATATATCCCTGAGGTCTTCCTGCCCTACTCTGACAGGATGACGTTCTTCGAGCGTCTGGACACGCTCGTGTTTGTTCTGAGGACGCGCTACCTCTTTTATAACACAGTGCTTCCGAGGAATCAAGCCATCGCGGAGCGCCATTTTGGACCTTCCGTCCCGAGTCTGGAAAAGTTGCACTTCAACGTCAGCATGTTATTCGTCAACTTCGAGCCCAGCTTCCATCCTCCCAGACCTGAAGTTCCTGCAGTAGTGCATATACCAGGGCTGCACATGAAACTCCCGAAGCCACTGCCTCAGGTAAAGCTTTTTTATTACATCTTTAATGTAGAACAAATAATTGAATAATGGCTGTATTAATGTGTTTTATACAATGGTATATGTACCTAATTTCCAGAAAGTTCCATGTAAGTGAAGAGTGAATGAATAGATTTTGGTTAGCACCGAACTTGTAAACCTTTAACGCTTGTGAAGGTTTATATGAGGTGAGTATAGAGCAGAACCGGAAAGAAATTGGAGGGAAAGCGGGAGATCCCCGACAAAAAACCCACCGATCAACCGTCGAACCCTCGTTTGGTACAATTCGCATGTGCAAAAACCCAGGCCAACCCAGTTTGGAATCGAGCAAGGAAACAACTTGGGAGAAGGGGGGGGGGTAATGTTCCTTGACCGTTGCACCCATCGCAGCTTCAAGGTCACACGTAATTAACACAGGAAAGTAACACAACCAATTGCAGTGGAAAATAAATTCGAGTGTACTGCATGTGGTACATTTGCTCGAAAGTACTAAGTTTGTTGCAATACAGTTTTCGTTAATGGATTTGATTACTTTCCTTCAAAGTTAACCACAATCGTTTAAGTCTCTAGTTATTTGCTGGTAGCACAGTACTCATTAATTGTTCTAGTTGCTAACTATTCTTTATAATATTTATAACATATAGCTATATGTAGCTTATCGACAATTTCCTATCAAAACATAAAATTTCCGACCATATTTTTTTATAATAATTCATTTTAAAAATGTTGCTTATATGTGGTTCGTGATAGTAAGAGCACTTTTAAATTGGTAGTTATTTTATTTACTATCAGTTCATTTGTTGTTTCCTTCTACTTTTGAATGTAAAGAAAGATACATAAGTAACAATCAAATTGTATAAAGTGTAACGGACCGAACAGTTACCACTTCAAATATCAAGAAATAACATTATTTAGCTGTTATTATCCTAGACAAGATTATCTTTAAAACGTTCTTAGTTTATCACGAGCCATATATTTCTAGCACAAAATAACCAGGAGAAGACTAAGTAAAACATAGACCTACATTAATTTACGATGAGCCTCAGAGGCGCCCCTGATTAAAAGTATGTTTTCTTATATTAATGTACTGCATTTTTTTTATTTGTTGAGATAAGAATATGAGAAAATTATAGAGAAGTAGAGAGGACAATTTGTGTGGTCCTGAGGGAAGGTGATGTGTCTCCTCCACACTCTTGACAAGTGTTTCTCCACATAACGCCCTAGATAAAGAGTAGAACTAGACATTATCATGACACTGCGGGCTACTACAACAGACCACTCGTAAAACACAAGATATAAGCATCAGTGATACTCATAAACTCACGGTAAATTTTCGAAATTGCACCCTCTTACTTCCTCACACACATGGAAACGTCGTTATTATGGACTGTCGCGCACTGTCATATACACCCACATCCGCCATAGAGGCCACAAATGGAGGCATCAACACTCTTGTATCGTAACTTCATTCACTTATCTAACAACATAACAGCATTAATTTTACAACTGGTTACCTCGCACCCCACTGAAATAAATTTCATTAATAACTAAAAAAACTAAGAATTTTCGAACTTATGTATGTTTAAATGGACTTTTTTCCTTGTTTTGGCGTAAGGAACCCATGCTCCAAGTTTGTAAAAGTATATCTGTAAAATCCTGTGTGCTTATATACACACATATGTACACACATACACACACACATAAAACTTCATGTTTGGAATTTTATCTTTATTTTTTGTGTGCAGTATTGAAGTATTTTTGAAAATTTTCCTTCCCTAAGTTGTAGGTATGTCTGCATGGCATTAACCTCGTGATATAAATACATTACTATTATTATTATTACCAAAAATAAAATACCTACTTATAGATTCAAAGTTACTATTACTGGCTACAGTATAATTGGTGTTGACAGGATCTCCAGCAGTACCTGGACTCAGCCCCCAAGGGCGTTATTTACTTCAGTCTTGGTACCAACGTGAGGAGCGACAGACTGGATGCTAGGATACGACAGATGTTCATGGACGCCTTCTCAGAGCTGGATGGATACCTGGTGTTGTGGAAGTGGGAGGCTGACGTCCTGCCAGGACAACCTGCCAACGTCATGGTGCGCAAGTGGCTGCCGCAATACGACATACTGCGTGAGTAGTAAAACTACACATGTCCAGCCGATAACATGATATAGTAAACTACCACCTAGTCTGGGCGAGCTTACATCCAGTGTGTTTGTCAAGTTAACTGCTATCATACAGTAGACTTCAAAATTTAATCTAGTGTATCTCGGATATACATAGACCAACCTCTACAGTTTTGTACTCCTACCTTCTTAGGGTTACCAGACGTTCGGCAAAAGTACATATCCTACTTCCTATAGATTTTTTGCTGTCCGGCTAGTTTTTTCTTGATGCTCAAAAACGTCCGGCTTTTTAACAAGATGAGTAGAGAAGGTGATTTATCGCGGGAAAAGTTGACTGTCTGCTAGGTTTCAATGTAACATATTCAGTCTGACCCTTTTATTTCGTTACTCTCGAGTCACTATTTGACTGGGCCAATGATAACTCAGGTGCACTACTACTGAACGTCTGTGATTCGTCTGTAAACAACTACACCGTGGCACATAACCGTCGGCCAACAATACATGACGCAGGACACTATACTGATTTGCAGAATACGCTGGCAGAAAACATTCTCGCGATAAATCACCTTTTGTAAAGATGAGATATTACCTACATGGAATAGTTTCTGTTTCTGTAGTACACAGTTGCACACAAAATATATAATAATGAAACTACTGTCTCTCACACACAGGATGTCTCGTCTTGTCACGATACTAACTATATTAACTTGAGCGTATACACTCTGTTTCGCATACATTCAGTACAGTCTGATAGGCCTACTTCTGAGGGTGCATTTATTAAGTGTTGTAAATGTGTGATGATATGCCAGTCGACATTTTCGGTTCTAATATAAACCTAAGACGTCCATTCCACAATTTGTACTGTAAATTTTGTCTTGCATTGTGACACACAGCACAGAATATTAAAAAATATTGTCCACAAGCAGCTGTGAAATGTTACTGAAGTTATACGAGAGTATATGCGTGCTACTTGTGTGGTGTACATCCTGTTGAAATCATAAACAGATTTAGAGAAAAATTATTTAAATAAAGATACAAGCTGTGCAGCGTCGAAGCATGGTACGTTTCTTACAATTGCTTGTCTATCTGACGTTGAGAGGAGGACAGAGCTGTGAGAAGAGGGAGAAAGAGCTAGAATGTGCAGATGGCGAGCAGCCCTCTTTTCCTGGGTTGTAATAGTGACAGTATATTAAGAGGGAGAAAACATAATGCAGCATCTACAGTCGATAAAATAAAGTAGGGAATGCATGCCACAAGTTGGCAAGAAGTAATAACTTAATGTGTGTTAGCTTATATAATTGACTGTCACAAGTTTTGAAAATTCTAACTGCGAAGGAATTCAAAACAATATTTTTAGAGAGTTCTATATTGTGTTTGTAGTTAACTGTCAAAAGGAAGCAGTAAACAAATTAATTAACTAGGTAATCGAAAAGCCTACTCTAGAGCTAATACAATAAATAAATAAATAAAAGTCACCCAGTTTGTTTGCAGGGTTTTTACTATCTTCTATTTTTTTTCAAGACAAAAAATTACCTGATTTAGGCTAATTACTTCATTGACGAAAATTATGTTATGCATATATTCAGCTTCAATTTTATGTTATCGTCTTGAAAAATAACACGTAATCAGAGTAAAACGAATTTAAACAATGCTGGACGACAAATTTATCATATTTTCTCTCGTTTAGGCTTAAAAAAATGTCATTAATAAAAGTAGAGGAAAATGAGTGATCGTGCCTGAAGTGGACATTACAGCTAAACGTTCATACTCCTTTGTTTCAAAAAAATTCTTACAGTTTAAATGTAATTTGAGCAAAAGTTAATAATGACAAAAACATCTAGATTTTCCAGTTTCTGCACAGTATTTGGTTTTCCATATTCTGACAGACGCTACTCCTATGGACGAAATCTATTATTTTATCAGGGGCAGTTTTATTGATTAATAAGTCTGTGATAGTAATAGTTTGATTAGGAACTGCATATTACTCTTAATCTAATGAATTCATATTAGAGGAGTATGTGAACTGTTTTTCATTTTGAAGTGATATAAAATGTGATTACATACATATTTGAAGTGTATTTTTTCCCAAATACAAAGAATTAAATTTATAAAATATAATATTCTAGTACTTAATATTATGAAATAGTACATAACATGAACTTCATAACGCAGCTGCGATCTGGCAACAGCGCGCGCCATTAGCCTTTTTTTTGCAATCTAAGGTTTGGACGTTGTATAGTCACCCTGAATATCACATTTCATTTTTCACTTTGAATCTTACCTAAACCGTACGCTAGGCCAAATAGGTCAGGGGGTTGTTGAAGTTTGGGTTGGTTCTGTACACAGTACTATAGCATTACCAGTATATTGCGATCAGTAATAAACTCAGGAATACACAGTAAATATTCCCTCTCTTCCCTTGAAACATTATTCCAACCACACAGCTGTACCCTACCATGTTGGTTACTATTAATTTTCGCACGCATGTATAACATAAGGGGCTTTGACAAATCCTGCAGTTGAATGTTAAATGCTTACAAAAAATCTTTCCTACATATTTTTACAGAACATCCAAAAGTGAAGGTTTACATCATGCAAGGAGGTCTTCAGAGCACAGAAGAAGCCATACATTCTGGCGTACCTGTCATAAGCATTCCTTTCGTTGCAGACCAAGACTACAATGCCAAGAGAATCGAAGAAAAAGGAATAGGACTAAAACTAGACATCACCGAAGTTAGCAAAGAAAAGATACTGTTAATTTTGAGGACAGTCTTGGAAAATAAGAGGCAAGTTATTATGAAAATACTATTTATAAATATTATATAAAGCTAGAAAATGAAAGTATTCTATTGACATGTGGCCATAAAGAATTAGTAACGTACTAAAAAGGGAGCGAGACATATTTCAGAACGGTGCTCTGTCTGCTGAGTAATTTAGACATAGGCCCTAACCTACCATCTACTCTTATAACTACAATATTCTTTGGTGAGCACTTGCTGTAGAATACATTCAGTAAGATAAAGACTCTGCAGGTGCAATCGGAAAGTTTTTAACATGTTTATTGTAACTACTGTATTCCCATGTCGCTCCAGCTCCAAATTCTGCTGAAAAACGTACCCTTGCATAAATGTTCAACAACAGTAAAATTCTATGTTGTAATAAAAAAAATATCTCAGGCAGACGGATTATTAAACTACAGTTTCTGGCAGTTGGTTTTATTTTATACACTGTTAAATTAACAGTTAGTCAGCTTATTTTGTTATTTCAAGAGAATCAACTACCAGTATTTAAAATTTACTTCACCTGCGAATTCAGTTTGAGCGATTCTATATCTATGCACCTGGCGTTCGTTTCTTCATATTATATATACATTAAGCTAGTTACCAGATACCTTATGAGCTAAACGTACTTGAACGAGAAACTGAAAACTATGTCTAATCTAAATGATACACATTTTATATGCAGCTTCCAGGACAATGTGAAGCGGTTGTCTGCCTTAATGAAAGACCAGCAGACGAGCCCACTGGAGCGTGCAGTATGGTGGACGGAGTATGTACTACGCCACAAGGGCGCGGCACACCTGCGTACTGCAGCTGTCGACATGCCGTGGTACCAGTACCTGTTGTTGGACGTACTAGCCTTCCTGCTGGTCTCTGTGACGGTAGCCGTGTTGCTGCTCTGGAAGATGATTACCTTCCTCTACCGCAAGCTAGTGCCGCTACCCTCCTGCAAGCTCAAGGTCACTTAGCTACATGCCTATGTGCTCTTCCAGAAGTTATATATTGCCGCCACACTGACCTGTTGATGATTTTCTATAGGATCTTGCCCTGTACAGTATTATAATTCACTCTTGAAAACAAAAATAAGAACTTATTTTAAAGTGCATTACACATGTGAAACGTAAGTTAAACTATATAAAAAAAGTTTCGATACATTCTATTATTTTTTAATATTTGTTATAGAATTGTCAGCATGGTATAATGTTTTACTGCAAAAATTTTCAGAATAGAATTGTAAGAATCTAAGTGTAAATGAGACGAATGTTCTATGAAGGTGTATTTGAAGATGAATTTTTTATTTGCCATTGGCACATTTTCTCAAAGTGTAATTCTGTCGAACGTGATGTCATAATGATGCACGAGGTATAATTTTCTAGTCATTTCTTCTTGTTTATTGTTAATTAATAAACTTTTAAAGTTGTTGCTGGTATTCGATAAACTTCCTGTTTGATCAGTGTTAGAAGAATGTTTACATGTTAAAATATTTACTTACGTAACATTATTTGCAAGCTAAAAGTAATGTTCATATCACATAATATCTGTTATGATAAACTCCAAATGTTGCATTTGTATACTGGAATGGGCAGCACAAACACGACTGTATATTTTTGGAAATAAATTGTCAAAAAAAAAAAAAAAGTAAAACTAAGCAATTTATTTCATATTTGTAAGGTTTTTTTTTAGATTTATGTCCTTTATAGTTAAATACAATTAAAAGAAAATTAATTTTTTTCATACAGAGTTGCTGTTTTTGTTTAAGTAAAGTAGAACCGTCTCGTCAAAATTGTCAGGGGACCTGAGAAAAGAGTGTTGTATGCTGGAAAACTGTTTCAGAATGAAAAAAATAATACTGCTTAAGTTACTTCCAACTCCACAATTGTATGCAGGGGCATGCAGTTAATTAGCCTGTATTAGACTGAACATCAGTACAGTTTATGTGTAACATCATTATAATAATTTAAAAAATTAATTTGTATGACCGTAACATACCACGATATCTCGTGGAGATTACAGTATGTAAATGAAGAGTCCATGTTGGGGACGTTAAGACATTTATGCACATATTAGTAATTTTAGTAACTCGGTAAAACCCTGGCATGTTATTTTAAGGTAGTAAGATTTAAAAGTATTTATTATGCTGTTGTAATGTATATTGTGTTAAGTATAATGTAAACATAATTACTCTCTGTATTAATAGAGTGGGTTACGGCAGAATAGAGCAGA
>PNEQ01003515.1:11154-25620 GCA_003012365.1 Medauroidea extradentata | reverse complement strand
AGACATTCCTTAACCTCTTTCCTTGTTATAGATGGATCAGTGACATTATTTATCACACGAATATTTTCGTAAGTGGTTTGTACATCGGCCATACTCCAGATACCAGTCTTTAAACACTCTTGAATCATGCAGATGAATTCAATTTCTGATGCAGCTTCAGGGGCTGCAGATATTTTTCGTGGACTGGTATCAGGGCATCATAGTACGTGTCACATTCTTTGCCCAGCATGGCAAATGGTATCTAATGTCGATAGCGTGACCATCTTCAGGGTTGATGGCTGTACAGAGCTTTATCCGGAGGGCTTCATTTTCACTTTTAGCGATAGCATCGCTCAGGGATTTCTGAGCATGATCAACCGACAACTTCCTAAGGGAATTTGCACGTGTCTGACCACCATTACAAAAGAAATATGCATCTTTGTTGAATGGAATGCAATTAGAACGTGTAAGTCTTGATGTGCTGCTTTCCACCACCGTTGGTGTTGCCTGAGTTTGCCTTTCATAGCACTTTTTCATACGCTCCAACTTTCCCTTGTGAGTGACATCTTGGTAACAACTTCGTTGCCATGATGCCCTTTTGTCTGCCAGCATTGCAGCAGTCACTCCCCGTAGACGAATATTACATGAAACATACTTAACGTTTTGGTATTTTGCATTCTCTTGCACATACTGTAAAACCTTTTCATGTGTGGTGGGGCTCATAATAAGTCCTTTGGTTTTCTGTTGACATATTATACAGAGTTCATAGTTGATTTCCATTTTTAGCTTCATTTCTGGTTCAACAGGATCCATCTGAAACATACCAAAATTAACATTTAACTAAGCAAAAAATGAGCTTACTCAAGATATTTTAATACAAATGTGTAATTTAACACTATTTTTCCTAACAATAATTCTTAACACCACATCAAGAAGTATTTAAGCTTTGAAAATTTGTTGTAACCCTATAAATTATGAAGATATTGCTGTTCTGGTGAAACTCATTTTCGGCCATTTTGAATCCTCTCTCCCGCAGCTCTGCACAATTTTTGGGCCTGGCAACATCCATATTCGTTTTCCTTGTGTTAATACCTGTCAGAAAAACCATCTCCCAATATTGTACCACAAAATTCCCACGGAAAACCATTTGCTCCCCCACTATATATGCATTTCACATTTCATTGCTAGCACAAAAAAAATATCGTTTGTTAGATAAAGAGAAGCAACCCTTTGTAGTTCGTGTCTTGACTCTGTATTTTGACTCGTAATGCAAACCAAGATACCAAAAAATTTTTCTCACCTTAAACTTTGTCTACGTTTTACTTTCTGAAAATACATTTCGCCTCTTACCGAAGGACATAACTGTACAAGGTTACGGTACAGCCAGTAGCATGTATCATTCTTCGTAGGGTAAGGTTCCAGTAGCTAAGAGTTATTATCATTCAAGATGGAAGATCTCGTCCAGTATAGTCAATCATTTTTCGCCATCAACAGACATCATATACGATGCGTAACATGTATGTAAAATACTTTATACTAATAAGCGAGAGGAAAATGATTACGTGTAAAGCTACAGGTCTTTTCTTCATTCGCTTTTGTACATAGTATGTAAATTTGAAACCAAATACATTATTTCATATATTTAAGAGTTTCTTCCATATGTATTTCAGTTCTATTGCGTCTTTGTTTCCTTTCAAGTTCCTATCTCACAGTCAGACTAAAACATAACCATTCTTCCAGCGCTAAAGACTTTGATGTTGGTCGCTAACTAAATTCTCTCTCACCCTGATCATTCTTAACGATTCCATACGTAAAAATTATATAAACCTACTTACATTAACCAACAATGTATTACTAATATACAGAACAGATATTTCTACTTTGCTCGTCTTAACTATACACGACCCCCTCCTTTCTACCCTACATATAGTAGTCAGACAAAAGCATAATTTTCATGAAACTAATTACAGCACATCAAAAAACGTAAGAAGAGTCTTCAGTATTTTTTCTATTTTAAACGTAACTATGATTCATTTTTACCTCACTCATTAATATCAAAGACCGTCTTATTTCTAAACACTATGAATTACAAAAGTGCTTCCAAAATACGATTTTTTAATGTAATTTAATTCGGCAACGTTAACAATTGCGGAAAAAAAATCTTTTTAAAAGATACTAACACGTATATTTGATTATTTTCAATAACATCACATTTTTTAAATTAAATCAGATCGAGCAAATTAAAATACATTTGCTTCATTCGTGTGGAGACTACTGGAAGCATGTGTGCTAGAGAGACAGAGAGAGCGAGAGAGAGAGACAGGGACAGAGACTGATCACACTACACCTACGGCCGGTAAGGTGTCAGGTAGGCTTAGGAAGGGAGGGGGCGGGCGGGTGTGAACGTGTCGACTCGAGACACACAGCTCAGACCAGCTACAGTATATATCTGTAGTGGAGAATAATAAAACATATAACTTTGTGACTTTACAAGTCTATATTTTGCAAACGGCTGCTCGGATTTGAAAAACGTATACACTGTAGAATTTCTTTTTAAATTCTGAACAAGTAGCGTGTATTTGTTTTTCTGATGAGTCCACGGAGGTTCGAACCAATATCCCTCTTGGTAAAACTCATGTTTAATATAGTGTAAAAAATTAAGCTTATCATGACTCATGGTCGGACACATACGATAAACTGGTGAAAGCTTTCTGACAGTCCCATATGTTGAGCTCAGTCTTTTGCCATCACTAGAAATCCAAACTTGTCCTTCTAGCTAACATGTCTTCATATTCAACAAAAGTCTTGTCCATGTTAAAATGATCGTCGCGCACATAGACCACTGATACGAAGCTGTTATATTCCATACATCATAAGACATTTTTTTCCTGCGATGACTTTTCTAAATCACAAGTTCAACACAAACTTTCGACGGATGGGCGAGACGACCTAATCATAAAGCCGGATTCACAACCAAATTTAATCTACACTTACGTGGTAAATGTTATTTCACTACAAACTGTCAGTAATAGATTATCTTAATTTATTTTCCACAGCAAATTAAATAATTTATGACAAAATAAATTATATCTCAGTATAAATTAATATTTAATTCAATCTTACATGTGCTGAATCCTCAACCACCACTTAGCATACGTACATATGAAGTAGAAAGTTGACCAACTCTACTACATGTGAATGCTAGCATGAACAACCTGTTTTTCTACTTTTAGGCATACATACACTAAGTGGTGGTTGTGAATCCAGCTTAACTCCTGCTTTAGGTAGGGAGAATATTCACAGCAACACTTGCGATCAAACTTACTTGTGCTTGCATTGCAGCCACCAGGGGCTTTCAGGTACCAGAGATCGCAACCACCTGTCTCATTTAACAGGTCCATTGGCATTCCATTTCACCAGCCATTCATCTTCCCTAGCATTTGGTTATCTAGACATCACAAGCTTTGTTTGCCTTAATGATTTCATATTTTATGTAGATAAAACAGGATTTAAATTTTGATTAATTGGCTGTATGAGCTACATTCCCAAGGCTAGGAATGAAAGTGACAACACAACCGAGGCCAAGAATCTATGGCAGTCTTGTTACTGTTCCAATCCTCTAATTAAATTTAATAATGTGATAATGCTGACATTTTTAACCATGCAGAACAGGCTTTCCTAGCACCCTACGCTAGACTCTCGCTGTTTTCATGTGTGTGTGTGTGGGGGGGGGGGGAGTCCACAGCAATGCATGCCCCCCCCTTCCATAGAAAATCTGCAGTTCAGATCTAAGAGTGTCTGCCTTGAGACACCAATTGCCATTCCTTCCTATTAGAGACTAACATATTAAACCAAAACAAGGCACACTGATATGGCAGGATATCGGGTACACCAAACGAAAAACTCCGTTCAGCCTGTTAGGTTGTATAACATGTTGAAAATCACTATTTCTGAAGAAAAAATGTAAATACTACAGCACAACAAACCTACATATTTACGAACTTCCCAAAAAAACTGCTCCAAAAGTTGATGAAAGTACTGCAAAGCACTTTGCGAACTGGTTTGCGAAAGCTGCTAACTTTAAACTGATGCTTGTCGCAATTAATTCTGCACAATAAATCCCCTCTCAAAACACCATATATTTTTTAAATTTAAAGCCCTCAAATTTGGCCAAAACCAACTTTCACGGTTGCACACCGGGACCTACATACCAGAATCTTTTAACTTGATTTCCAAAATTACATTAGACTTTTCTACCATGACTTAAAATTCACCCTAACTTTGTAAGCAGTCTTCCTACATAAAGCACATGTTGCTTGGTTTCAGTTATGTAAAAATCCTTCCAATTGTTTTTTTCCTGCCAACTGATAACATCAGTGCCTAGCTTGTACCCAAGAAAACATTTGACACAACAGTTCTAATTATTTTAGCCTTGGTCTTTTCAAAAGTGCTCATTTTGTAACGACCTTATTTAAGAGTTCCTACCTTATTCTCTCTACTTCTGAATTATGGATTTTTAATACCCTTATCCTACAATTTTGTGTGCCCCACTGTCCCATAATTTTTAAATGGCACACCAATTTAGGCTTTCAGTAATCACTTAGCTTCCATTTTAACCAAAAGCGGTCACTGTAAGGAATGAAATATTGATGCTCACAGTATTATAAACTAGCCTTACATTTTTAGCCACACACCAATGAATCATACATACTGAACAGCATGAGTAGTATTAGTATAAAATTCTGTGCTACTCCAGTTGCAGCTAGCTACATTCTGCCAACATGCCTTAACTGCAGTCATGGATTCTGCAAGTAGGAACCCATCCAGAAGAAATGATTAACAACTGTTTCAACTATCACATTCTTAATTCCTCCAAATCCACAAGCAAGTAGAATTTTTAACAGTTGTTTGAGCATGCTAGATATCTGAAACAATAAATTACCTCAAATCTTAATATATTACTCGACCAAATTCATTGTTTACTTATTGCTGGAAAATGTTAGGAGTTTTACTTGAAATGCAAGGAATGCAATATGTATTTCTTTATTTGTTTTAAAAAATCTGCTGAAAGACAAGATACACCAATGTGCAACAATACTGAAAGTCCTGTTCTGGTGGCAACTACAATAACCACCATAATCCAGAAATGAACCTCTGTCAGTGTCAATTGAGCACCAACAAAAGGCAGTGCTGGTGGAGTACAGGTTACGTTTATGTATGCAAAGGGCTTTTAAAGAACAAAAAATACAACTCAAAAGAATTTTTCACCTAATTACAAAATAAAAAATGCATTAAAACTTGTACATATAGTTTGTTTCAGTAACAAGGAATAACTATAAATTTTACAGAACAGTCCTGAGCACCTTCCAATTAAATTTTACTACAGACAGTAAACCAATGAAAATTTACACCATTTAAGAATTTCAATGAAAAAAAAAAAAAAAAAAAAAAAATTCAAGATGAACACCACAGTAAAGGTAGTATGAATTTTTAGCAACCCGACAAGCACAACTTTTGAAATACCAACGTAGTTGATATTTGGATATAGACACGTAGAAAGATTACCTGAAACATATTTGTGAGAATTTAAAACAAGGATTTAAAGAAATCACATGCACAAATGCCACTTCCGTGATTACACCCATTAATTTAATTAAACATAAATGTATAACCAATATACAGAATCGTGTATTGCATACATTTGTAAAATACTGCACAATGTTTGAATAAGGTCTTTAATCAAACCTAGACAAATTAAATGGGTGTCCCCAAAAAACTAAACAGTACACTGCTGCCCGCAGCTTGTCACTTCAACATTCATATCGTTCAGGTTCTTACATCAACAGAAAAATGAGTACAAGTCTTTTGGATAATTTACATTATTTGCATCCTACTTCTTGGGTCCATATATTTGAAATGCGTAACAGTCCCTCTGAACGAAGTATGCTATGATGTCAATTGGAAAGTCACTAACTTCCGCAACGCTTTACGAATTCTTGATGAAGTTAAGCTTGCATCCTGGAGGAACTGACCGCCATCTCTCGTCATATGGCAACGACCACGAATGTTGGAATTTATTAATGCTGCTGCGTACTGTCAATGGACTCCTAAGCGATCAGCGCCTTCAGTTCATCGTACAACACTAGCACGAGTGCACCACCTGTCCCTCGGAGGACGTTGGAGAAAGCACCCTTGAAGAATGCCTTTCCACCCTCTGCCCTGTAAATTGTTGCCCAGCAGTGCAGGGTGTTCTTGTACACAATATCTGCCTTAGCTCTGCCAGACTGCATCATCATACGCCTACGGACAGTGTCGAAGGGGTATGACACGATGCCAGCCACTGTTGTCACAGTCTGTAAACAGAATGATGATGCTGTAAATCACTTATGAAAATCTGAAATATCTAAGAAACATCCAAGTGGTGAAAATTTACCCCCGGAAGATACTGAGAAATATTTGTTGATTTAGTGGAATCACATTACCAGAGTACAGTAAAACCTCTATTTAACAAAACTCAAGGGACCAAAAAATTACATGTTTGTTGTAAGGGGGTGTTAAATAGAGAATTTATACAACTGATTTCTATTCGACATAGAATTTCACATGAACTACAAAACTTTGGTCAACAACTCACAGTATATCCTGGGAATTATAGAAGCACCCAAAAAAATGATAATATTGCTGAGATTGCTATTTATTTTAAAGATTATGAACAACTGAACATGTCTTGCACATGGAACTTCACGTTAGGTTGCCATGTTTCTAGAATATCAGAGTTACACCAAGTTCTTCACCAGATAACTTCATAGTGTGTTACAATGACTTTAAATTTGAAATCCCAGCCACTGGATGCTTGAAAATTTTCTACTCACATTTCAAGTACTTCATGCCAAGCCTCCCCTTAAAAAATAAGTCCCGAAGCATTACTTTTTAATGTCCCTAACCTCCAAGCACCAATGTAATTTCCTTGTACAAGACTTCGTTTTTACATACTTTAATACGTTTCCTATTTACGCCAACAAAGGCAGTGTTGTTTTCTATCTGCCTACAATTTGAAATTATGGTTGATAGTGTAGGCTTGGACGTGAATGTCGAAATCGTTAACTACAGTATCTCACACTATCACTTTGATGAACAACTTTTTTAAAGTTCAAGTTTTATTATTATTGTTATTATTATTATCTGCCGCAAAATTTCATTCAAACACATCCACGTTAAAGTTACAACTAACCACGTGCTAAATATTGACTTCTAAAAGACCGTCATTAATACGGCGATAGAAAAGCAAAACAATAAACAACAGATGGTTATGTCACAGATGATGTACACTGTTGGGATGCACACTTTTAACCACAGAAAAATGGGATTCGGAGTGGTTATCTCGCCGAAATCATGGTATGGAATTCCACCACCACGAGCGCTGAAGTTGCAACTAAGAGTTAGGCGGCCATTTTATGTCTAGTGCGCATGCGCACCTTGTGTGTATCTGTAAACTATGGAACTGAAGACGTGTTGTTTATGTTTATTTACAGTTTTTTATTGTATGTATCAAGGTTTTAAACTTACTTTCAGCGCGAGGAAAATAAAAAAAATAGAAACTTGTTGAATATAATTATTGACGTGTGATTTTTTTTAAAACTGGCCGTTCGTTGTAGAGAGAATTTTACCGTTGCGAACAATGTAAATTTCGATATTTGGAGGTTAAAAATGCATTGTTCTTATGGGGGTTTGGCGGGACCAAATCTTTACTTCGTTGTACAGGGTTTTTCGTTAAGTAGAATATTCGTTAATGGAGGTTTTACTGTACTAACCAAATGTTTATATACAAAACCAATTCTTGGTTAATATCAGTTATGATAACTTGATACTGCCGAAAATAACATGCCTATGTATATTAGGTGTAATATGCAATAATGTTAATGTCTGACCCATTAGTTTGTCACCATTACCTTTCCCTACAAATGGCTAAAACGCAATTAAGGAAAACTAAAAATATGGCTGACCACCAGGGTAGCGACTAACAGCACTGCCAGCTTGGGATTGGCTGAATTTAACAAAATTCCACCAGCAAATCATCATGATTGCTCTTACAAATGAGGTGCAGCTCTTCCACATTGCCTACACTAGCATCACAGTGTAATATTTTCACAAAAATAAACGTATTAGCCTTTTTGTCTACTCTGCCAGCAGTGCTGAAACTTTTTAATTAAAAGCAATGAATTATCACTTTCAGTATAACCTACACTCAAGGTAAAACACAAAATGAAATATTTGTGCAGTAAAAAAAATTGCCTAGAAAATGTACATTTACAAATTGAGATGAAGTTCCATTCTTAGTAATATTGCTCTGTAGAACATCCCTAAATTGTCTGTGCTATATGTGAAAGAATGACAGCAAGGTGAACATTGTTGCAGATAAATCATTTCACAGGTAAGCAATGTAAAACTTGCTGGCATTCTTTTAAGGCTCAACTTATGTTTTCAGCAAGCTTTGCAGGCTTTTGTGACCACTGACGCCTATGCCTGCCACATCAAGGTCAAAGTCCAATTCACAACACTTCGGCAAGAGGCATTACCGGTACCGTCAGTACAGCCAGTAGGCTTCTGCTACCCTGAAGATGCAACACATGCTTAAACGCCATCATACGTTTAACCTCTATGCAAGCGACACCCAAAAACTTCAGACTAATCCAAATTTTTTAACTACAAGATATTCATAGCTAAGTGCACACCTTTAGGGAAAATGTTCACCCTAAACCTAATTTTTACATAGGGCTACTTATAACGTCTCTAGAACGCTTTTCATTTCCAGCGATTCTTAATATTCACCGACGTAGCAAAAAACTACAGATTTATTGTTTGTCCTAGTTTTCAAATGTGGCCATTCTACCGATTAGTCGGGCCGTAAGTTCTGCAGAATGGAGTCTGATTTTTCAAATACACTGTGTTCGGTCACACGCTTCCCGTCATCTCTAAACAGCACCCAAGAAAACACTACCGAAATATGAAAAATATACACATATACTAACCAAGACTTTCACATATGTAGAACAAGACATACATTCTTTGATGGAGAAAGGAGCGGAGGGAAAAAATTCAGGTTAGCCAACCTAGCGGACCAAAATTATCATGCCATGTGTAGCCAACAAACGAAAAGTCAGAACACAAGATTTATTGTACAATACACACAATACAGTTCTGTAACTATGTGAAATCACGAGAATCATTTCCCTGTTTTATCAGGGCACGCGCACACTGACTATTTCAGTTATTTGCACAATCACATGATGTTTACGAACGGCATTTATGCAGCACACATATAAAAAAGTGATTTTCCAATTGCCTTTTGTCACCTCATTTCGGTAGTATATCAGTGACATTCCGTAATTTGGTGATCAAATTACTTTAAAAAATTAAAATAAAATAAAGGTGAAAATCTGTTCAAACATGAGGTAGTAACAGGTGGAAAACCACACAGCGGCAGCACCAGCGCCAAGACACCATTCCAGCGCATATGCCCTCTAGGCTATTTCTACACATCTCCAAGTCATCTCTTGCTTCAAGGCAACTAGGTTCTTACATCAATCCCATCAATAACAGCGCAAAATAATTTTTCTTTATTAGGTTAATACAGTACATATTTAAACAACTTAACACAATTTTATTTAACAGTGTTACTGAAATGTGCATTCCACATCACAAGAGCACGATTGCACTATCAGCCATGTGTAGAAACATTTGCCTTCAACATTATTAAGCTATAATTTGGAACTACATTTCACATTCGTGTATTGTGTAGTCCTAGAACTAATTTATTTGTACTGAACATACAGAATTCTGAAAGCAATTTCTTGCAACCACTTATACATGTTATTTTCAACAAATTTAGGTAAGATCACAATGTGGCATTTTTGGTTCCAACCTCTGTATATGCTACGGTGCCGCTAACTATCGTTATGAACATTCGTACAGGTGCGCTATCTGTCCGCCCTGTACACCACTTATATTTATGTTCACCTACAATCATTGGTAGTTTTTTTGGAATAATTTACTTAGGGCATCAGATATCAAGGGATTGTTTTGAACTAACTTAATATTGAAGTCATTTACATAAGTACAATAAATAAATACGTTTTTTTTACTCATGAATAATTTTCAAGGGCTTTGTGATGGCTAGTGATACACACACGTGCACAAGTGTGTTAAAATTTGTTTTGGTGATAACGGGAGATTGTAGCTACCAATTTCACCTATATATATATTTTTTAAGACTTCTGACTATAGGTAAAAATTATATTTTTAATATTGGTTTTCTGCATAACAAAAAAAATTAAAAACTGACTTTGCACTTGCAAGAAGGCACTCCTGATGCACCGCAATTATTTTTTGGGGCAATGGTCAGTCATATACACTGTTCAGCAGTGTTGTTTTGATCGTTAAACGTCTGGCTACAGATATCAATTTAGGTGCATATTATTACTTTAAGTAATTTCCCGCAAAACGCTACGAAAATAAGGGCCTAGCTAGAGGCATTTTGCAGAAAAAATGAAACTCAAATGAGGGGAAGGGGATGACCAGGGGAGAAAGGCTTTAGATTTTTACGAATGTGAAGAGAGGAATTTAATATTTGGAAAATTAGGGGTCTAGTGACTGAGGCACGCAGCGCTACAATAGCTGCCTGAAAGGTAATTGCATTCCTCTGCACTGTTGTCTGCCAGCAGAGCACTAGACAGACATGAATGTGTAGTACGGTACCTAGATCCTAGCTTTTTCCACCTAGAGTTTTGTGCTTACGAGACAAAGAATTTAAGTATACGAACCTAGATCCCCGTTTTCTCCGCCCGAGAGTTGTAGTCTGGCGAGAAAAAGTATCTCAGCACATGCTCTAGCTGCATCAATCGCCGCTTCGCTGAGAGGAAGTGTCCTTTATTATGAATGACTCTTATCAAAATTTTGTATCATAAATTTTATATAAAAAAAGGGGCACTCATTTTCATTTGTGTGAAAATACGCAATTCCTTGGAACATCATACAACTCCACAGCTTAGCTTTCAAATGATTTTCTGGTTACCAAAAATGTTTGCACCTTCATATAAGACGAGTAGCAATTTTTTAAGGCCAAAAATATGTAAAAATAGTTGTCATATGCAGGCAAATACAGTATCTAAATTTAGGTCGCGTAATGACAACTCCCCTGGCAGATCCCGAGATATTTATCATTCCAATGGGTTCTATTTTTACATTATTATGTATTTTATCTTCTCCGTGCTGTGGGTTGGTTGCTCGATTTAAAATTATTAGAGAAATTAATATTGATCCCTAACTTGCCACTTTAGTCTTTAATACATAAATGTATTGTGTTAAATAGAAAATTAATAGTTTTGATTTGGTCGTTAGATGCTAGCTGCTCTACAGACCACAGACATCCACCTTGTGATAAATGTTTTCTTTTTTTTTTTTATTTTGGTGAGCGAGAATTGTGATTGCGCCACTTGTTTATCAAACATTCCTTTTCTTTCTAACATTGGCCAATGGGAACTTAAGGCAATTTATTTCTGTGTGAATTATTTTTTTTTACCACCACGTGATAACCTGAACCGCTTTAAACTTTGAAAAACTGTATTAGAGTTTTGCTGTGGGGGGCAGCCTGAGAGACCTGTCTATTATGCTGCAAACACAATGCCATGGAAAAATGTTATTTATAACTGTGTTGGTGGTACAGTATTTTGGCACAGTGTAAATCAAGTGCACCACCACAATTGAACCATACTGTTATTAAGACCAATAATATATTATATTTACATGTGTATAACACCATTTTTTACTAAAAACCAATGTCAATAAATGAGGAGCCTGTTATACACGAGACAATTTGAATAAAAAAATTTGGTATCTAAAAAGAAGTTGTTATAGCCTACTACAATAACTCTAGAGAATTAACACTTATGAATAATGTGTTGAACGATCCCTTTAAAATACATTTTTAAATAACAAAATTCAGTACATAACCCAAACATAACTGGTACTCATGTTGTAAACAAATATGGCGGCCGCCATGTTTCCCATTAGTCGTATATTTAGGCAATATTTATTTATTCAGATCCTCCATAGGAATTGGATAGTGAGCACTCACAAAACCAAAGTGAACAGAAAAACTGGAAAACATGAGTTATACTGCCTACATAATTACATTTGTGTTGATAAAATCACAACTCCCTCTCGCCACGCATTTGTAACCTATACTGACGGTAAACTTGCTTGAAACAGTTCTTTTACAGTTTTCTTCTGCATATCACACGTCTTTTAATTCAAATGCTGCGGTGTAACTATTCCGTACTTTCATCGCTTTTTTATTACCGCCACATGTTTCGCAGCTTTCTGCCATACAAACACGTCGAGGTCATCAGAGTTCTGACCAAAGAATATCTTCGCGGCAGATACTCCACTCTGCAATACGCTCGTATGCAACGGCCGCAACTGCTGAAGAGTATGTAGCGAAGACATACAACTCGTACCTTTAGATACGTTTTTCTTTCTGAAAATGTTTTTGGAAAAATATTATTTTAAAATATTAACTTGGATGACTTATTATTTTCTTCGATGTTCAATGGTCGACGTTAATGGCTAGAAAGAAGTTCTTTTTTGCTGGGGCTGTTATATACGAATATTTTATATTTTTAATTTATGAAAGTCAAAATTGGGGAGGGTGTTATACACAGGCAGGTGTCATATTCGCGTAAATACAGTATTTCAAGAAAATATTGCACAGCAAATTTAAAACAAAACCGTACAATGTAAGTAACCCAGCAATAAAATTCCCCACTTTTTAATATATTGCCAGTTAGGCCTACTATACCAACACTTTTGTACGAACAAAAAATGTTTTCACTTACAATACAGAAAATTAGGCAGCTCTCAAAAGAAAGTGTTACAGGTTATGATATACATACAATCAAAACTGCCTGAAAGAATAATATCAAATTTTAACTTACCTGAGCAATTGCCCAAGAAATAAGGAAAGGAGTGCTCTTGGGGTTCGGCAGCATTCCTTTCGCTGTGTCAAAGAAACCGAAGTACGCAGCTCTGTAGATAATGATACCTTGTACAGACACACCAAATCCTCTGTACAGGCCAACAATTCCATCAGACTTGAAAATTTTTGCTAGACAGTTTCCAAGACCGGAAAATTCTCTCTCTCCAGCACCTTTGCCAACATCAGCAGCCAACCTGTGGAGTAATTAAAAAGATTCAAATGAGCCATAATTTTATAATGAAAACTATTTGTAGTAGTTTACACTACCCCTAAAGTTATCAGAAAATAAAACCAGATTAAGAAATTCACACACACCTGGTCCTAGCAAAGTCAAGTGGGTACACAAAGCAGAGGGAGGTTGCACCAGCTGCACCACCAGAAGCCAAGTTTCCCAAGAAATACCGCCAGAACATAGTATTCTTGTCAACTCCACCCAAGAATATCTGCTTGTATTTGTCCTTGAAGGCAAAGTTCAGTGCCTGAGTGGGGAAGTATCTGATCACATTGGCAAAGTTACCACGCCAAAAACTCAGGAAGCCTTGTTCCCTGGGTATGCGGACAAAACAGTCTACCATACCTGAAAATAAAGTTGACAACATTGTGAACACACCTTTAACTACTTTATTAATATAGGCTTTCCATACATGAAGCTGCTAACATTAGAAACACAATAATTCTCAATTCATTTGTGTTAGAGGCAAATACAAACTAAATTTCAGTATTACACTACAGTAATAAATTCACGCAACCATACAAATAGCATATTGTATTCTATCCTTTCTCTAAGATATAGCAACCTTTCTAAATATAAAGAAAAAAAAAAAGAAACTTCTCACTAATCTTTTTTATGTACATATTTAGTACAGTATTTTGCTATTATGCTACATGCAATACAAAACAAAATGGAATAAAATACTGGGTCCCCTTTAAACTTTCAGTCACATTAACAATAGAAAGACTATTGAATCTTGTTAAAACTGCAGAAGATGAAGTGTCAAAAAAAGATGTGCATACCTGCCAACTTTTCAAAATGACCATCAGTAAAACTTCTCCAGAATGTCACATTTTTGCGTAAACTGCACGTGGCAATTTTTGTGCCAAATTATATCAGTCCCTATGTCTTACAAACTGTACACATAATAACATATAGGCCTTATCAAGACGTAAATATGCAAAAACAATTATTTGCCAAGTTATACTTTGAACAATTTCCTGTTCACTTAATTCTTTGAAAATCCATCATTCTTTTATAATACAAAATGTACACTTGCATCTTTAAACAACCAGTAAGCACGGTTACAAATATAAATAGTTTCACAAAGTTTGATATAAATCTCAACTAGTTTTGTTTATTTTATGTGGCATGAAATAGCCCAATACCAAACTGGATTGTGTTTTGAGTTACGAAATACTGTAAGGTAATATTTAGCTCTAGCTACATCGCCTTCAAAACC
>PNEQ01003515.1:0-10154 GCA_003012365.1 Medauroidea extradentata | reverse complement strand
TAGGTAAAGTTAAGTTACCTGACCTGCCATTAGGTTAGGTAAAGTAAGTTACCTGACCTGCCATTAGGTTAGGTAAAGTTAAGTTACCTGACCTGCCATTAGGTTAGGTAAAGTAAGTTACCTGACCTGCCATTAGGTTAGGTAAAGTTAAGTTACCTGACCTGCCATTAGGTTAGGTAAAGTTAAGTTACCTGACCTAACATTAGGTTAGGTAAAGTTAAGTTACCTGACCTAACATTAGGTTAGGTAAAGTTACGTGACCTAACATTAGGTTATTTTATTTATTTTAGTCTTAATTTTACATGGCGAAATTAAGGCATGCGCCTTTTCTTACATTTAACCATGATAAAAATGCTAGCAAAACAAAGACACCCAGGAATAATAAATTAAAATTATACAATAAAAAGAAGAAATAAAATTATATATGACCAACTATCGTAACAAACCTTAAACCTACATTACATAATTATAAATACTATAAATTTTACACCTAATTATAAACTTAATGTTTACATGATAAATAATGGACTGTATAAATTAATAAAGTGTTATCTAAAATCAATAGTTGGTGAATGGAATCTTATCACAGAATTGCATGCAGGGGAGGTGGGGGGTTGGTGTACAAAGTTCACGAATACTTGAATTTGGAGGGAACTGCCAACCAAGCTCTGGAGAACATTTCAGCAGGTATGCCACAGGTGCAGTAATTGAAATACACCAATACAAACAACCATATAGAACCCAAAAATTTCCCCTTGATGTTCACATTATGTTTTTTTCCAGTCATAATTGGGTTAACACCCAGTGGCACAAAGACTTGCCACCCCCACAACACCAATCCTCCAGTCCCTTCCTAAACCTTCCAACCACCTTCAGTCACCAACTCTTCCCACACTGCATTCCACTCCAGTATTGACTGTCTACCCCTCCCTGTTCACCACAACCTCTGAATCTTTTCAGTTTCCTTTTCCCTTGCAAATTCCCTTAGCTTGCAAGCCAAACCACCCATTCAACACATACAACCTGATAAGACTTTCCCCTCCTATCCAGCAGTTTCCATCCCTATTCCTTCATCACACTAGGCAAGAAAAAGTTCCTTTCATTCACTATCCATCTTGCTGCCCTTCTCCAGCTCATGCACTTCCACATATGGCTGACACTCTGCAGAGACATATAATACTGGACAAACCATAATGAAATATGCCTTTCCCTTCACTACCCTCCCCAGCAGTCAAACTTTCTCCTTAACCATTCTGTCCACCTTATCAGTCTATATTACAACTCAGCTGGCAGGTTTGTTAAGAGGATATAGTGCAGGCAGTCTATGAGGGGAAGCAGGTAGATGCCTGCTTCATAAACTTTGAAAAGGCATTTGACAAGGTGTCTTATGGGAAGTTGATGGACAAGTTGTGTTGGGTCCTCTGTTATGGTGAATGACATGGGACTCAAGATTACAGGAAATATAAGACTGCAGATGACTTGCGTGCTGTACACAGAGGTAGCCAGTGGAAATGACTTGCAATCAGATATTGATAGCCTGTGTGTGGTCTTTGACAGAGAACAGAATGAAAATTAATGTTTGCAAGACTAAGTGAGGTTTACTAGGAAGAGAATGGTGAGCAGATGTATGTACAGAAAGATACAATGGGTAGGAAATAGAGGAAGCTGCAGAATATTAGGTACCTAGGGGTTGTGTTGCACGCTGATCTGAGGTGGACAAAACAGATGGAGTAGTTAAAAAGGGAAGGAGGGCTTTGGGCCTAATTGGAAGGGTGTTGAAGGGAGTTAGTGGTGAAGTGAAGGCATATTGCACAATGGTTTGGCCAACGTTGGAATATGCAGCCGCAGAGTGGGATCCATATGAAGAGGTACAAGAACTTGAGAAGGTGCAGAGAAGGGCAGCTAGATGGGTAATGAATAAATGGAAAAGGCAGGGACACGATGGTGAGGAGGAAAGGAACTTAGACCTACAGTGATGATGCAGGAAATGGGATGGAAGCCACTGCAGGACAGGAGATGGAACTATTAGTAAGGATGTACAAGGTAATGAATGGTGAAGGTGGGTGGGGAGGATTGCTCTGCAGGCTTACAATGGGATCATTCAAGGGGAGAGGAACCAACAGTGAAAAAATTCAGAGGGTGCGGAGAACGGAGAGGGGTAGACAGTCTATGCTTGTAGGACCGTAAGGGAGTGGAATGTCCTGCAAAACTAGTTGGTCACAGAGGAGCTGGAAGGTTTAGGAAGGAACTGGAGGGCTAGTAATGTAAGGATGGGGAGGAGTCCACTCGCCACCGGGCAGTAGCCCAATAGACGACTTGAAGAGGCGGAGCTTCAGTCAGCTGTGGGATACAATTTCTATCTCCATGGATACCGCAGCCTAACATAACCTTCATTTAGCTGTTTGGCGTCAAATGTGCCGGACGAGATGTACGTCAAGAAAATGTATTATTTGTTTGGAATTTGCAATTTTTTTTTCAGGTAAGCATTAATCTTATGTATTTGGTGTATCTTAACCATGAAGTAGAAAAATCCATTTTTTTTACCCCTGCATGCAATCTATGAATGGACAATATTTTTGCTTTCTGCAATTACCAACTAACAAATCAGCATGTTTGTAAACAAGCTTTGTTTCCCACAGTACTTTTCCCCTGCGGCGACGTCAGGGGGCGTGTACTTCAAGTCGTCCATTGCGAGGACGACTTATTATTAACCCCAAGATACTTATATATTCTGTGGCTTCCTCTACCTCCTGCCCATCCCATCTATATACCTGTCTACTCACCACTCTTCCAAGTAAACATTACCAACTTTGTTTTACAAACATTTTCATTCATTCTGTTCTCTGTCTAAGACCACAACCTACTAAGGACAGACATGCACTCACAACTTCACAAAAAAACAATTTCATCGCACTATCGACCTGTGTTATAAACAGCACAACTTACACTTTCCTTGTTAGAAAGTTTCCTTAGACATTCACTTACCTAGTAGTTCACATTTCGCCCATCCTTGCAGGTTAGCGAGATAGGTCCCAGGAATTTAAAGAACATGCTAAATGCCAATTTCTTTAGCGTACAATAGCAAGTATATTTATTTATAAATAGATTATGATGTTGCAAAGTAATTTTACAACTGTGAAAGTCTGTTACAGTATTAAAATTCGACGTAAACAAGATTTATTTAATGTTATATTCGTTTTCTCAAGCGATGCAAAATATAAACTTAATGTTTGTAATTACGCCTCAACATAGTTATTTTAAAACTAAAATTGTTTTCATACGCGCTTAAGGAAAACTTCACACTACAATTCATGACTAACAAACTACGCTACCTCAAAACAATAAAAATTTAAGGCAAATCTTTGGCATTTAAAGGTTTTCATCTTTCTGATAAATGCTTTATACTTATACCATTAAAACGCCATTTTTTTTTTTTTCGAGAACTGAAGTAACAAGAATTAAGTTCTTGTCTACAGAATAGATTAACTACACAAATCTGACCTACACCAAGTACGTAATGTTACCTCTCCCATACATTTACGTTATAAATACGCCAGGTGCCAACGTGAGCCTATCCCAACACTAACCTTTAAATAAACTATCTTGCTTTCTAAACGCAAGGAATCACACGCAACATAAAAGTCCATACAAACAAATCACAGCGACTAATTGGTATCATAATATCCAACACTCACCCTTGTACCGCTGTTCTTCAGAAATCTGCTTCGAGATGTGTTGCACTTGAAGTAAAAGTTTTACTCTTTCAATTGGAGCAACTGCAGTTTTCGAAATCGCGGCAGAAACACCACCGGCGATAAAATCCTTCGCAAAAGAAACTGGGTCTGCTAATCCTGAATTCATTTTGTCTTGGAGCTTTTACACTTCAATTAGAAGAGTAGCTGCCGAACCCCCGGCCGGTCGAACTGCTGCGGGCACAGAGAGGACAAATCAGCGATCGCCTACACCAGCAGAGACTTTACCCCCTCCCAAAGGAAATAAAAAAAACTGGAACGTTTCCACCAATGGGAAACGACTTCCGTTGACATGCGCATCCTCTCCGAACATGCCAAAGAAATAAATGAATAAGCAAGCATAAGAGAAATGATTTTATTGTTAATAACTGGAATAAATTATAAACAAGTTAAAACTATTTGCTTAATAATGTTCAAAAGCAAGAAATAACAAAACATTACATGAAATAAAATATGTTGAAAAACACAAGCCCAAGCAATTAACACTGTACAGCAAAAAATTTTACTGTTTACAGCAGATGAAAAATTCTCCACCATATTCGGACAACAAAACTTTTATTTTGCAATAACTTTGTTTTCAATATATTATTACACTTGGACAGTACGTGACATAGAAAATAACACGATGGACCAATTTAAGAACATCATCACTACAGTTGATTTTCATCTATATAGCTAACAAACAAAAAATATGGATTTTGACAATATCATTCTACAAGATAAATTAATAAAGGAATTCCTTTACAATAATATTCTACTAATCTGATTAATTTCATCATACATTTCATCATGACCAAAAATGTAGATTTAAATCACGAATTAAGTTTCAGTTAATGTAAAAATATTTCCAAGATGGTGGTAGAAAACGCACAATAATACTTTTTATCTACACCGCCGTCTTTGAAGGTAGTTCTGCTGAAGAAACGAAGGCGACCTTTTGTAATATATTATACATTGTAGAAATTAGTTGTGGAGGATAAAATTAAATAATAAACTGTTAGTTTAGAACTTGAATAACAGAAAACAAGTACTATAGATGTTTGTTTACTTGACCAATTACCTAACGTTGTATTCTTGCATCTGTCAATGTGCTCCTAGACATTTTACTCACCGAAAACTAGATGGCACTTGATGTTTTACTCGTCAGGTCAAGATGTTCGCAGGTCAAAGAGAACATGCCCTAAAGGTAGGAGCTAAAGCCCGCCTCCCCTGATGCCCAATTTCATAGCAGTTTCTATGCCCATTTTCTGGTAGCATTTCTGCTTCCGTCTGAGTGCAGTTCCAGCACCTCCACAAGTGGTTTGGTTCTGGGCATGGCAGATTTTGTACCCGAAACGTTACCCAAAAACGTAATAGAACACGTCCTATTTTTCGGGAGTTCATATTACCCAGAATTCTCTCTGGCCAATCATAGGCGCAGTGTGTGTCATGTGGTCAAGTCTTGTTTTACAACAGTTCAACATGGCGTCGACATGGTATGTAGAGCACGTGGAAATGCTAATAGAAAATTAAAATATCCGTGCTTGAGTAGCTAAAACTGCTGTAGCGCACAATTTTTTTCTCCGTAGTTTTTCGCGCCGATCCATGTTGCAATGAACAAAACGACCATTAAAAAATGTGGCGGTGGTGTTATGCGATTTCTGTTATCACTCTGGGTACCATGTAAATATGAGCGAGGAGCCACGCACCATTTTCTGCTATACCCACAACTCAGAATCTGCCATAAATATTTTTATGCCCATGGGTATAGCAGAAGGTAACAGGAATTTAGGCATCGTGTGAGGCCGGCTTAATCGTCTACTAGATGTTATGGCAAGCATATTGTAGATTGCAAACTTGAACGATGGCGATAATGTTGCAGCAGGTGAATAAGTTTATCTTTTAATTCCAATGTACAAGCTGGTATTGTCTGCATAACGTTTATAACCTGTTCGTTTTATTTATTTATTTATTTAGTTGCCACCGTGCTATCCAGATTATACTGGATAGGAGTTGTCATAATACAAACACAGAACATAGACAAACACATAACATCAACAAACACAGAAATAAGCAAATGCAGAAACATAAACACACACATAAGCACAAACAAAATAAAACAAGCATACAACATAAGTATTGGACAAACTAGTACAATTTGTTAGTGTACAGCATTGAAAACATAGTTATTGTAAAACATACTATACTTTATTCATATTTGAATTATTCATTAAATAGGGATACTTCAACACTGTATGTATACAAATTAATAGTACTGTACATAAATAATAAGTAATATAATACTGAATTATTTTCACTACATTAAACAAATCTATAAAAGAGTATGCACCTAGACAACAATGTTAATTTACAAATTCCATTAGCCGCTTACTCTACATGTCACATACTCATTTACTGAGTAAAATGCATTTTCTATTATAAAAGCCTTAAGTTTAATTTTAAATAAATTGAAATTACTGATATTTTTTATTGAATTTGGGAGCTTATTAATAAGTTTGATACCACTAAATCGTGGATTGTGCGTAAACATTTTAGTTCGGTGACCTGGTACATGATGATTATTGTAACCTCTCGTGAAGTGATTGTAAATATTTTTGTTCAATTCTGAGTCTGTGTTTGCCTTTACAAATACTATAGTCCGATAGATGTACAAGCAGGTAAAAGTCAGAATGTTGAGTTCTTTAAATAATGGTCTGCAATGACACATTTTGTCCCTACCTGTTATGATTCTTATTAACTTCTTCTGGAGCCTAAATACCTTTATCCATTGTGTGGAGTTTCCCCAAAAAAATAATACCATATTTAAGATATGACTGTACGTTAGCAAAATACAGAGCTAGTGTCATTTCAACAGAGCAAACTTTTTAAATCGAGTGAATGGCATAACACATCGAAGAATATTTCTTGCAGATAAATTTAATATGATCATTACAGGCTAAATTTTTGTCAATATGTAGTCCTAAAAATTTTATATTTTCAACTTTATCTAGAATAGAAGCCTTTACAGGTATTGTTACATCATTATGAATTGTACTGTCTCAAAGACTAAATTTCATTACAGAGGATTTTGACTTGTTCAAAACTAGTTTGTTATTTATAAACCAATCACTAATGCAATTTACTGCTAAATCTACATTGTTAATCAATTCAACTTTGTTGTATTCAATTAATAATAAATTTGTGTCATCTGCAAACATGATGACATTACTATGTTTCACAGCTGAGGGAAAATCATTTATGAAAATCACAAACAAAAGTGGTCCTAGAATGGAACCCTGAGGTACCCCAATATTGATAGGTTTTTGTTCAGATATCTAATTAACATAAATTCCATTCTCATCGCAATGGTCTATTGAAGTAACTTGAATACGATTTTTTAGATAGGATTCAAACATTCTTAGTGGAATACCTCCTACACCATATGATTCTAGCTTGGTAAGAAGAATATTAATGTTTACACAGTCAAACGCTTTTGATAAATCTGCAAATATACCCATGACATATTTTCTTTTATCTAGAGCATTTATGATTTTATCTATCAAACAAAAGATGGCTTGTTCAGTGGATTTTTATTTTATGAAACCAAACTGGTTTTAAAATATTATGTTATGTTTTTCAAGAAAGTTTACTAACTGTTTTGCAATAATTTTTTCTAAGATTTTTGAAAATGAAGATAAGAGTGCTATCGGTCTGTAGTTATTCATAATTGTGTTATCACCTTTCTTGTATAAGGGTATTATTTTAGCCCATTTTAATCTGTTGGGGAAAACACCTTCTGTTAAGCAAATATTAAAAATATAGGTTAATGGTGCTGAAATAAACTGACAACATTTTAAAATCAATACTGTAGGTATTTAATCCAGACCATAAGAATTTTTGCTTTTTGAATTTTGTATGACTTTTGTAACTTCACCTTCTCTCACCGGGGAAAAAAGTTTTATATTGTACATGACAAGTTTCATATCCCGAGAAAATGCTCAACATGGGATCCACGAAACACTTATAAAAATAAAAATAAATAAAAGTATGGTGATTTAAGGTTTTTAAAAATTGAAGAAGGAATATGGGACTGGTTGGTATAGCCAATATTTGACTTTGCTATTAATTCATTTGGTATTGTGGCAAAATTTATTAAATTCATTTGCTATTGTTTATGGATCAATAATGCTTTCATTGTTCAAGTGAAGCATTACATTTTTGTGAATCTGTTTTTGATTAGTTTCCTTTTTAATCAGTTCCCAATTTTTTTTTATTTTTGTTGAATGCTTTTTTAATTGATTTATTGCGTCCGTAGGATCTTTTCAATACATAATACTACAAAGATATTAGACGAGTCATGAAGATTACATAATAAATAGAAAATTTATACCGACACTACTATCTCATATGGTATATTAATTCATGTTGAATCTTCGTCAGCTCCTTCTGTACGCCAACTCTATAAATTCTTTGTTTTGGAAATCTGAAACAGAAAACATAAAAGAGAAGCAGAAGAAAAAAGACGAGCTTCGTGCAGTGTGTAACAATATGTGGGCTTTCTAATGTTTATGTAAGGGCCGATTGTATAAACTTCCATCCAACTAACAGGCTGTTAGCTAACACTGTGTTAGTTTTATCTCTTGTTAAGCACCAGATGTGATGTATTATAGCATTTGGCTATAGGCTAAAGGATAGATTATTTAAAATTGTATGAATATTTACTGTAAGTAATTAATCTTTCCTTTATTTCTTTCATGTTGTCTTAAATCACTTAAATTTTCTTGTATTTTATTTTAATGTTTTGCAAGTTTAGTTTCTCTTTGGAATCTATAGGATCAGTTAATGAATGCCCCTACCTAGTTAGTTATTAATATTATTTATTCATATATTTTTTTGTTAGGACTCACATCCAAAATCTTAATTTTATTTTTATTTTTTTTATTTTATTTTTGTTAATTTTTTTTCGTTTGTAATTATTCTCCAGCCCTAATGCCTGTGTTGGTGACGTCGTGAAGGCTTGAAGAACAGCCGCGAACGAGGGGGCGTTGTCTAGAGATAAGAGCAGTCTTGGCCGAGCGATAATGCCGATATGGCGTATTTTTTAAATTACCGTCTCGCTAGCTCCGAAAGCTAGCGCCATCGTAATGGTTTTTCATAGTTTTTGGACGGCCAAGTAAAGTTTGTTAAGCCAGGAAGTCCGTAGATTGTTTAGAAGAGTCTACGAGGCCGAAATGTAATTAAATTTTGAGTGCGCAAGATTTGAAGACGGCAGCGTCGGCGGCTTGGTGACACCATTTCCGTAAGAGACGTGATTGGTATGACGCCGTCTTGTTTTACTGCACCAGACACTTACTTTACTATAAATTAGTGCATTTTAAGCAGTGTTAATATTTGGAATGAACTAGGAATAACTTTGATTTTGAAGAGTAACTATGATTTTCGGTTTTATTAGGACTTTTGACCCATTTGCCTTGTTTTATGAGAACTCTCAAGCCTACTGCTCAGAAAGAGACAGAGACTAGTCGCGGGCATTTCAATTAACTTATTTCGTGTTGTGTACAAGACTAAAGCTTTTCAAATAATTAAAACAATTTTTTTTTTTTGTTTTTCAGTTGGAGAAACACTAATTAAAGAACTCTGATTTTGAACCCTTAAAATTACGTTAATTGCATTTGCATTACACATGGTAATTTCTTCTGAAATGTTTTATCACCTTGAAAACTTTTCAAGGAATATTTTCTTTATTTCGGCCTGAAATTCTAATTATTAAGGATGTGTTAGTTACCTACACTGACAAGCTAATAATTTTCAGTTTAAGTCAGCATTTTATGTTTCCTGAATTATTTATTCTATCATGTTAGTTATTTGGACTAAATAAATATTGTTCTATTTCGTCTCCTTTAGTTGAATTATGGTTCTCATGTGGATGAAAGTACGTACTGAAAATTATTGGTTGTTGAAACCAGATGTGGCTTATATATATTATTTAGGTCAAAACCAGTAAGAGTTCATGTATGTTTTAAGGCACCTTTTCACAGAATTATTATGCTACACCACAGTACACAACACCCATATTATTTTACTCTGTAGTACCTTAAGTAAAGTGTGCACAGACTATTTTTGGCGCGACCAACGCCGGGGCCATGAATTGATTAGCTTTCCAAATTCATTTTCACAATGTCTGAAGGTAATGAAAGAGAGGCATACTTCCTTCGAAGTTCAATGAGAGAAGGGAGTAATATAGATGAGACACAGGAATATTTGTTGGAACTGACTGAGGTAGAGTTCACTGAAACAGTAACTATGTCTGAGGTTCCGCAAGAAATTGAAATAGCTGGAGGGGCTAACACAGTAGCTGCTAACACAGACACAGTTGAGGCTAACTTAGGAGGTGTGTTAGGATCCAGTACTAATTCAATCACT
>PNEQ01003514.1:0-20657 GCA_003012365.1 Medauroidea extradentata | reverse complement strand
TTTTATTTTTTTATTAATACTACACTCCTTATTTCTGAACTTTGACTTCATGTACACAACTGCAAAGACAATTATTATTTCTTACAATCACTTTAAACCCAATTTACGAATCAGATAGAATGGCATGATGTTTTTTGTTTCTCCTGAACATTTCACTTTTTGGACATGTTACCTTTTTGCTAAAAGCCCCTCAATTTAAGATACAACTTTTTTTTTCCTGTCTGGGCTTGGTGGGTTACGTAGCAAATTAAAAATGGATTCTTATTGGTTACAATTTGTTGAGAATATTCATATGTACTGTTTGTACTGGTAAGTACCTAGTGACTATTAATTGGACAGTTTGTCGTGTAATTAAGACAGGGCCCATAGTTCAAGCAGTATGTGACACTGCTCCTCATGTCAGTTTAGTTAGCATCTTGTGCTTTGAGGAGAGAGCGGCTTCTTCACGTCTGTGTCTCAAATGTGCAGAACAACTCCATGTTGGCAGCAAATATATAGAATCCCCCAAAAGTAAAGTGTAGTATGGGGTAAAGAAATAAAAATTTATAAAATGCAGTATAATTGCAGAATGCACACTTCTGCCAGATCATTTTGGATTTGCGGTTGAGGTTATAATTGATTAGCAAAGCCAGTGATAAGAACACGACAAAACTTTTTTTTTTTTTTTTTTTCCACTCGATCTAACTTAACCCAACTTTACTAGCATTTTAACACACCATTCTATAAGTCTGTTGTTGGTACAGTATTTCAGAAGTCAGTCTTGTTATTCCAAACTATGTTCGTATATTCTTCACCAATAAGAATCGTAATATGTTCACTTAACTCACATATGTGCTATCGGTATTTTTCATGCTTGTTTGTTTGTAAACAATGGTTTCTTGTCAAAATAATACCGCAGTACTTGTGTCATGATATTGTTCACTTTCTTAAAATTGAAGAATTTCTTGTAATTGTTCAGGGAAATCGCTGCACAGTTAAGTTACAGTATACGTATTGTGGTCTGAACTTGTGCTGGAGACACCTTGCAGTTGTAATTCTTAGCTATGTCACAGTGCTTAAAAACAATTTGTAATTCAGTCAACTCCTGCGGTAATTAACAGGGGTGATGCTGCGTATACGTAACTGTTGCAGATAACCTGGGTTACTAACTTACATTACACAAGTTCCTTGTAAACTTGCTAACAATTTGTTTCAGTTTGAAACCAGAAACAAGGTAGCCGTGGTAAATAAATGTGATGAGATGGGAGAGATTGCTGCCGTACATTCGCTACTTTCTTGATGTTGAGACTAGTAGCGTTAAGTTGAGGTTGTACACTCAAGGCTGGTACTGTTTCAAGTCAGTTAACTTAATTATTGATTTTCTTACGTGTTATGGATATTTAAAAGTTGTTTGTATTCTTATTGTAAACAACCCATACGACTATTTTCTTCTTTTTTTTGATACTTGTGGACAGTAAAGTGTTTTATCACTTGAAGAAGCTGGCCTGGCCGGTAAAATATAATGATCTCGCTTTAATGCAAAGAAATGTTTGCACCCTACTACGTATGTGTGTGTATTTACTGTCCATTAAGTATGTGTACGATTTGATTGGTAATCCTAGCAGGCCTTTTGTGCCATATTTTCTTATTTTTAGTATGTGTTGTAAATTTTTAATTTTGTAATAATTTGTGATTATATGCTACATTCATGTGCTTTTAACGTTAATTACTATGTACTGTAGCCTACACAATGTATAAAAATGTGTGCATGTGGCCGTTTTGTATTTTGGTATTCGCGGCCATGCAGATATGAACAGCTCATTAAAATGTACCGGTAGTTGAGCGTCTTAACCTCGCAATTACACCACACCACTCAGAGAGCAGAATCTCATGGATAATTAAAAATTACAGATAGTTTGCAATACTAATAAACGTTACAAAAATTACCAGTAGTTTTAAAATTAATGGTAAAATGTTGTTAAATTTGTGTCGTTAAATTGATGTTTTAATCCTGCCAATTTTACTCTCTCTTATTCAGTTTATGTACATAATTTTATATTTTACTTTTAAAAAATAATAATTATGTTTTTAGGGTTTTGCAGATAAACAACAGTTCATGATCCATGTGCAAATAATCAAGAGATGACTGTACTAGTTGGTAATGTGGTGTGTTCTGTTGTATATACGTAGCAAGTAATGGCAGTGCAATGCAAAAAAACAACATTATACCTTCAAGTTGACACAGGCATGAACTGTATTACAGTGATATCTTGTTAATCACAATATCTGGTTAACCCAAGCAAGCAGGCGAAGCTATATGTGGCAATAAATACAAAAGATTTTATTTTAAAACAGGCAGTAAACACTACATTGTTCGTAAAATATACTGTGCCACCATTCAGTGGTCGAGGACACTGGTTTGGCCAGCGACAAACACGATGGCGCAACTGGGCAAACAAATATGATGTCTGTCATTTTCTTTTTGTATGCTAATGTGCAGTGCCAATATTTGTTCATTTCTATTTGACTTATGCTGCAGTTGATAAAACAATATTGTTCCAAGGGTTACAAATATGTCTGTGTTGGAAATCATTTGTAACAAATGTATCAGGTTGAAGTATTCATACAGTTAATTTTTTTGCCATTCCGGATTTAGGCTGGAGTTTCAATAATCCGTTTTGCCCGTCTGTCCTTCAGTCACACATGACCTTCAGCCAGTCGAAAGCTTGACAAGTTTCAACTTTTGGCGGGTGACGGATGAAAGCACAGCCTTCTAAAGATGGCTGTGATCGTTTCAATGGTTTCATTTTAATAAGAAAGCTGTGAGGTTTGTTGTATTTTATATTTTTTCTTGTGTAGTACTACAAATTCATGACTTTAAATTACGTTAGAGATAATTCTGGCATGTGGAAACATTAAAATACTGACTGAAATTATTTTATTTAAATAACGATTATTCAAAATAAAGCATAAATAATTTTCATAGTAAGTATTATGCTCGCAAAATTTCTTTTTGGTGAAAACAGTGGTTGCACTCACTAGCAGCCATAGACTAATACTGTAAATACATCCGTAAAAAATAAGTTAACAGTTGAGGGAAATTTTTTTATGTCCCACAGAAGTTTCTGTTTGTGCATTGGTAGCGTTACATATGAAAGGAATCACAGCGGACAGGTGACAGATGATTGTAACTCCAGCATTACATGCGATGTTGGCGTATGTGCACCCAGGATTGTGTGTTATGTCAACAGAATGCGCAATGTTTGTTTGCTGCTTATTGGACTCCTGGAAAATATTGGAAGTGTTTTATATATGAACCATAGAGGAGCAGTTATGTTGTGTACGTCATAGAGTACCGGTAATGCTGGGTTTAATGTATGGTGCAAGGTTACTACCGTTGCAAGGTATTGGGAGTCTTTATAGAACAGCCATTAACATAATGTTTGCTTTGTTGCTTGAAATAATTGACCATTTAGTGCTATTTTGAGGTTGCTTCAAGTGTTACAATTACTGTTTTATGATTTATGTACTCTGTACGTAATTTTTTTATGATGTGATATTTGAAATTTTCTAATGCTGTGACTTGTGTTCATAATTTTGTATTGAAGGAAAGATTCTGTACAAGACTTCAAAGTGTATTAAGGTAACTGAATAACCAAGCAACTGCTGCCTTTTAGTGAATAATTGAACGAGTGCGGAAGAAAAGTAAGGTGTGATGTACAGTAGCAGTTTAGTCATTGTTTGTGGTTGTTGCAGCAAGCTTCTTTTGTTTCATTTTTAACAATTAGCTTTGTGCAGAATTGAGGTGAATTTGGCTAAAGGTGTTTCTTTCCACTGTTGTAGAGATCCATTGAGGTTAGATGAAAAATGTTTGTGCAGCTGCGAGAGACGTACTGTACGTGGTGCATTGGCGAGAGACTTGGCAGCTGCGTAGATTTAGATGTGACCAAGTTACTGTTGTTCAAACTAAGAGGAGATATTCCCTTACGGTGCAGTAGAGTAGTACATAGGGTAGTTATGAAGTTATGTATATGATCTCATCAAACATGAATGTATATGTCACATAGACATTGTTGATACTGAGAGTTATTATAAATAGGCACATTTGTTATTTATATGAAAGTAGAACATAGATGTAGCATTACTGTGATCGGAGAGGCATCTGCTAACCGTGTTTGTTATAAATTGTTTAAAACAAAATCAGACCATGTTCCCCCATTTTTATAGTTATTGTTATGAAAGTTTGTGGGTTTTGAGAAGACAAGTTTTGAATTCAAACATCTTTATTTATGTTGATTTTCAATTTATTCAACAATCACCTAGAGAACTCTGAACCAATCATAAAGAACAAACAGCTTGTATGTCCAGTCACAATACACCACTGGGTCAGTAGTCGGCCAATGAACAGCTGATGTCTGCTCCAGTAACCGATATATGTAATAAAGATCACGTTACATACGTCATTGAAACCACAAAGTTTTCTTTTCCCAGTACTTACTACGTAAGGAAAAGGAAACTATTCAAGAATTTTTGTCAAGTTTTGTACGGGGAACATTAAATACTCATTCATTGTAACTAAGAAATTATTTTTCTTCCTCAGATTTAGCGTAGAGTTATTTGCACTCTCATGTGATTTTTTATATTAATGTTTTAGAGGTTTAGTGTTATTTTTTGTTCCTCATTTATTGTAGAATAAATTACATAGTAGGTTTTAAATTTGTTACAAAAAAACTGAATAAAATTCTTTACTAAGTACAGTAGTGTGGGATATTGTAGTAAGTGGTGCTGGTTGTTTTGATTACCTTTCCTTCCTTTGTCGTCTCATTTTCCAGTTGTCATGACCAAGTGGTGTGTGTGTGTTACGTATGCAGTATTTACCTACTAGCAAATGGTTGCCGTCACATAATGGCTGCACATGTCTTTTTCAACATACAATACAATAATTAGTGACGCACATGAATGGATTGAAAATTTATAAAAGTAGCGGAAGAGGTTAAACTAACAGTCACAGCGAAAGTTAGGTGTGAGGCAAAATGGTTGAATATCTAAGATGAGGCAAATGATAAACTATTTTTATTTGATTTAACTTTATTTTTGTTTTATGTATAAGTACGGTTATTGGTGGATAGGTAGAAAACTCTTGTAAATTTGTTGCCTGATGGAGGGATGTTTGTGTGCAATTTAGGGAAGCGAGGTTGTCAACCGAGACAATTCAAGGTACATATTAGGTGCTTACAGAAACTTGGTATCATTGGTCACGTGACTGGATCTACTCAATCGTTGAATGCTTAACGAGCTGTCATAAATCTTAAGAGTAGTTACTTCATTGCCTTTTTAAAAAATATGACAAAATCTGCAGAAGCGGTAATTTCAGTCTCAGATCTGGCAGACCTGTATTATTAGACCAGGTTAAAACAGTGCAGAATATCCTTTTTTGCTGGTATAATTTACGTAAGTAGCATTAAAATTTCGTACTAGTTATGATAATTTATTGCATACCTGAATTATGTACTCTGGAGACATTTTTACTTGATAAACTGCTCCAGACTTCTTGTTCAACAATAATACTACAATCCAACGTAGTATTTTCCGTGAACATGCACTCAAACCGCCTTACAACATTTTCTATTATGTACACATGCGGGAGTCTGTTTGTTTACTTTTTTACGCGCACTTTCCTTTGTATCGTCTGCTGACTGCTATCTGGGAGCAGGGTAGATCTACGTGGATCCGGCATCGGGATCAAGTTCAACATTTTGAGATTTTGAGGGCTGGTAGATCTTTATCGCATGACGTTTCCGGCCGATTTACTCGCTATTTAGTGGATCCGAAGTAGTTTCCATAAGCGCCTATTGTCAGTGGTGAAACAAGCTCTCCAATTCAGGGAGGGGCAAGCAATTAGGCACTCCTCTCCCACCTCATTTAAGGAGGGTTGGGGGGTGACGTCAACCCTGTCCCCGCCCCAGCTGGTACGTCACTGCATATTGTACAAATTTATGAAAATGAAGGGATTTTACTTTGGAATTTCAAATGTGTCTCAAGCTGCTGTGTAAATTTATGAAAACCAGCCTCACTTCCAGAGCTTTCTTGAGACACAATGACTGTAAGTAGCAGTATCATTGTCTGGTACTGCGACTACTATATATTAGCGTACGTCATACAATACTTATAATTTTACTAAATTCACCTATTTTTTACAGCCAAATAGTATTAGTTGGGTTTCATTAGAAAGAAAGAAAAACACCACACTTATCTTTGAAACAAGTACAAAACTACATTTCAACACAGTTTAATACACTTTGAGTACACGTCAACAGGTTTACAGTGGTATTTTATAACAAAACCTTTACGATACCGATAATGTTCAAAAGTTTATACAAAAGAAAGTATCGCTAATGATGAGATCATTAAAAAGACAATGCATGAAAGAACATTTGCAAAATATATAAAATAAAGAAAAAATAATTGACAAAAAAAAATCAAATTGTGCATTACACTGACAATGTTTGGTTATTGTTACAGTGCTTCATAATTAAGGATGCTGTCTAGGTAGAGACAGTTTGCCTCGTATGCCTAGAAGCACCGTAGCAGTTTAGGCGACCTACACATGCGGAATGTGATGCGTCTGCTCTGCCGTCACGTGCTTCTGTTTATATATATTTTGGAGGTTACGTTGTCCCTGTTCGGGGACGCCAGAATGTAGTGGGTCTCCCCCTTTGGTCACGTTCTTATCTATATATGTTGGAGGTTATGATGTCCCTGTTCGGGGACGCCAGAGTGTAATGGGTCTGCTTCACGTCGTCTTCGTTGATGTAGTGTTTGTTGTTGATTCGGGGATGTAACTCTCCTCCGTTGCTATTATTGCAAGTAGTTAGCCGGCAAAAAAAAAGGCAAAAACACAGCGAGCTGATGTAGAGGCGGTGCCTATTATATGGATGCCCGGATAGCAGTGAGGTTAATCAACCACAGATGAATAAATAAATAAATAAATAAATAAAAATCATAATATTGGCATTTTCTTTCTTTTATTTAACCTTTCTTTTGATGCAATTTAACAGACACAGGCAATTAACATTGCGAGTGCTCGCCCAGAAATAGTTGAGGTGACTTTTCTATCTACGGATTACGACTTGCCGTTTCCCTCCGTAGTAGTACTTGGTCCGGCAATTTAGCTACCCTAATTCCGACTACGCGGTTATCAATACCTACTTCTGGTTACATTACTAGAAATAAAAAGGCAGTATGCCAAAAAGAGAAACAAATAAAGACTGATTTCTCCTAACGAATCCGTCCTCTAGGCTCACAGCCGCTCTACCACGTTTTACACGTCCTCTTCCTGCCGCCATGACGCCCCAACTAATCAAAACACTTAGCTGGCCATCTCCCGGCGACCGTTCCCTAGCTCCGATGGATCACAACTCCTACTGCAGATTACAAACAAGAAAAACTTAGACGGCCATCTCCCGGCGACCGGTCACGAGCTCCGATGAAACACAACTAACTTTCCTGGGCGAACACCCGGACTTACTCGGCCGAGCGGCGGAGGGATACATCAGGATCCAACTTGCCTAAAAAGCTGGTTAACTGACGTATATAACCTAAAAATTGTACGTAACATAGATACTGATAAATTTACGAAGTGTTTAATTCCATTATACCAGCTAAATATTCCTTAGGTTTATTAAATGGGGATGTGCATCATCATCAATCTGTCGCGGATCAACACCTTCACGGAGTTTTGCGCCCGACACTGCCACCCACGTTGATCGAGAAACTCCCTGCAGAGCCCCCGCATTCAAGCACGTCCATGTACGTGCCTCCAAGCGAGTGAACTCTGACCTGCCTGCCAGATAAATCCGTCCAAAGCACAGGCTAGCTCAGAGCTTATTTGAAATTTTAAAAGCCAGCACTTCTCTGTACGTGCTTCCAAGCAAGAGAACTACGACTAGCCTGCCACATACATCCCATTCCAGGAGAAGCAAGCTAAGAGGCTACTTGAAATTTAAATAATCCAAACAAGGCAAAATATAAGAACAGTTTACGTAGAAAAGTTGCTAGAAATTAAATTAGCTTTAAAATGAGTCCAAACACGATATAAATCCGATAAAATTGACACGTAAAATTAAATACTTTTCTCTTGCTTTAAAGTTAAATTTAAAATTAAAAGGAAAATTTTAATGTAAATTTCTCTACTCGCAACCCCAATTAATATGTTGGATCCCGCCGTATACATCCTTATACCTGGTTACGTTGGCCTACTTAATTTGTTATTAACAACAAAGAAGAAAAAAACATTAATTAAGACAAAAACATTGAAATTACTGTATGATAAGAGGCCAAGTAAGTGCTACGTGCCAGTGCACGTCGTCACAGTAGCTACTTTATGTACAAGGCAGTGATTGTGTTTGCTTGCCTCGCAAGACTTTCTGTTGGAACCCTACCTTATTATATAATAACTGCATGTCTCTCTTATAATGTACATGTTATGTAACTGAAATTTTCTGCTCAAGAATTACTGTAACAATACCTAAGTTAGTTTCACCTACACAATATAACATTAGAAATGTGTTTACTAGCCAACATTTGCACACAAAAACATCCTTTAACGTTGTTTTCATGCAAGCTAAATACGAAAATGTGCAGTTGCTGGACGAGAGACGTACAACGAACACACTGCACATCATCTTGACGGCCAAGATGCACGCTACTCTCAACTCAAGTTGTTAAAAAAAAAAAAGAGGTAAACTGTAGTTTGGAGTCTTCTGTTAATATTAAACATGGGAAAAGAAATTTGTTATATTAGATGTACATAAAACTGATATTCTTTACTGTGAGAGTGGCTTGCTGATACTTAGTGGAAATTCACACAGAACTTTAGGTCCAAAGTGGTACTTAAATACTATATATTTTCTTGAGGTAAATTTTGTGTTAGTATTCGCAATGCCTGTTTGGCTCTGTACTTGGAGAAAGAAGAAGTGAAAAGGTACAAATATAATGTAATTAAAAATTTTTCGCATTGTTACTGTCTTTAGTGTATCGTTCTTTGGCGTAGTATAAATAAAGTTTTGAATTTACAGTCCATTTTATTTATTGCAATTATCATTTTTTGGTCCAACTGGGTCGGATATTTCCGTGTTAATAGGGAATTTGGCGTGGATGTGCTGAGATTTGTAAACCTCGTTTATCATGGTTGATGTTAAAGGCTATCTAACTGCGGCTTCGGCTGGCAGAGGGACGCGTGAAACGTGCCTTTGATTTGGCAAAGGTAGTAGTTAACGATGCTAGCAAGGTCAATTTGTTTCTTGCTACTGCGCGCGACTTTGATGCTGATTTAATTGAGTTGAAACAGCTTCGGACCAGCTGGAGAACTTCTGCAGTACCAGTCATTTACAACGTACGACCCAACTGGAGGAGCAATACTGTACGATAATGGCAACTGTAGACACACTGAAGACTGCCGACAAGAAGCTGAACATGGAACAAGTGAGTCTAGAGGATTGCATTCACGTAAGCGTAATGTTTCTTTACCAAAAATTGCTTTACCCAGTTTTGATGGGATCCCATAGCTTTGGTCTAACTTTTCTAACTTATTTGAAACGTTGGTGTCTAATAATTCTGAGCTCTCCTCATTTGAGAAATTAGCAATTAGCATACTTGAAGAGTGCTCTCAATGGAGAACCTAAGGGGATGATTCAATCATCATTGTCAGAGACTGATTTTGAAGTAGCTTGGAAATTGCTAGTTCACCGTTATGACAACAAACGGATTATTGTGTGTCATGTTGAGGCTTTACTGCAGGCACCTTCTGCTTCAGTAGCCTACATGCGCCATCCTCACTACGACAATCAGTAACTGTAATATCGGAGAATGTTTCGGCACTGGAGACCCCTGTCAATCAATGGGACATGGTGTTACTCCCCATCCTAGGCAAGCGCTTGGACTCTTAACTTGCAAGTGGAATGTGAAATGACGTTGGGGCATGAGTTTGCTACTCTAGATGGGTTTATCACTTTTCTTGAGAAGCATTGCAGAGCACAAGAAGCTGTTACTTCTTCTCATCCCAAGATTGCTAGTCAATTTGTTAAGTTAAAATTTGTTGCAACCCAAAGGCATGTGCCAATATTGAAGGTTCATGTCAATTTTGAGAGTGCAGCAGATAAAGACTTTTGCGAAAGTACGGGAGTTGATTACGCTGGCCCAGTTGTAATAAAGATGGCTCGTGTTCGGAAGGCAACTATCTTGAAGGCGTACCGCTATATCTTTGTTTGCCGCGCCACTAAGGCAGTCCATATCGAATTGGCTTCAGACTTGTCAACTAACATTTTCCTTGCTACTTACAAACGATTTATAGCCCGTCGAGGCAGGGCATCTGACATTTATTCAGACTGCTGAACAAATTTCATTGGAGCTGACAATCGGTTAAAAGAACTTAAACAAATGTTGTCATCATCAACTCATCAGCAATGTGTCACAGATGGCATTGGCATCGTTGGGTATTAAATGGCATTTTAACCCCCCTGCTGCACCTCACTTTGGGGGCCTCTGGGAGGCCGGGGTAAAATCATTTAAAACTCATCTGCAGAGGGTGATAGGTGAACAGATTCTAACCTTCGAAGAGATGAACACTGTCCTAACGATTTTTCAGCCCTGACGCCAGGTGATTTTATAGCTGTGGAACCCTTGGTGGCAGTGCCAGAACCTGACTTAGGAACCTTGCAACTCAATCGTTTGCAGCGATGGCAATTAGTGTAAAGACTACGTCAAGATTTTTGGCGACAGGGGCATCGTGATTATCTACGTACACTCCAGCAGCGGCAGAAGTGGCATAAATCACGTATTATTCCGGCTGTAAATCAACTGGTCTTGCTGAAGGAAGATAGGCTTCCACCTCTGCAGTGGCGTCGAGAACGTGTTGTGGAACTCCATCCTGGGAAGGACGGAGTGGCTACGGTATGAACTTCAAGCGGTCAACTATAAAACGACCTGTTACCATTCTAACTTGCTTGAAATAGTACATTTCAAGGAGGGCCGCCCTCTGCTCTGTACTTAGAGAAAGAAGAAGTGAAAAGGGACAAATATAATGTCATTAAAATTTTCACATTGTTACTGTCTTTAGTGTATCGCATAGAACAAAGAGTATTATAGAACGGAAACTCTCATGCTGTAATGTTGGGCACTGTTTCCAGCGCCCCCTACCAAGCGGGTGCCAACTAACTTAAGGTAATTTGTATCACTTATGGCTACATATATAAATATAATGGTTGCCATTTCGATTAGTGTGTGTCGAGTACATAACGCAATCGATTTTATGTTCGATAAATTTAATGTAATTTATATCGACTTTGTTTATCAGACAAAATATTTAACCTGAAAACGTCTGATAATGTAGTTATGGGCATCCTGAAAATATTTATATACTATGTAATATTTAGTTTAACAATGGTCCATATGCTTTTATAGCTGTACTGAAATATATAAAAAAATATTATCATACCAGATATATACGAACTCTGTTTTGTGACATTAGATATTATATTGTAGGGATGACACAGAACATATATTTTTGAAACGATAAGTAAAATAAATTGATAACCTAGGTCTATTAATATTTTGCGATATTTTTATGTTGTGCTGGAAACAATACAATCGTTTTGTATACAAACCCTAACATGATAATGAAGTGAAACTGCTACATTATAATACCGTACTTAGAGTAAAGGTCATTGAAATAAATTATTTCTAGTCAACCATTGGTCAAACGTCTGCCTTAAATAAGAACCAATATGTTGTTTTACACACTTTAATATACAAGTTGACACAGAAAACTACAGCATGTGATCACAATTCATTTGTCGAGGTAAAAGTCATTACTAAAACACAAACCTAAACTTACGATTTAAAATACAAATACCTTCGCGGAAACACTTAAAAAAGTCATACATTATAACCTCAAAATCATAACAGCCTATAACAGTTACAATGCTCGACGAAAAATGGCGACCGACAATATTCAAATTACTTGAAAATTTTTAGGAAAGTTGGTGTTGGTGCTGCCCCCATACCAGCGGATGCCGAAGCTAAACAGTTCCCAACTTCGTCTATTTCAGTTTCCCATGCCTGGTGTATCGTTATTCTTTGGCATAGTATAAATAAAGTTTTGAATTTACAGTCTATTTTATTTATTGCAATTATCAATGCCATAGGAAGCACTACCATAGTCTTGATAATTTTTTTAAATTTAATTTGCGTAAAATCTTGTTACTATATTGGTCTTTTTGTAACCATGTATTTTTTTTATCTTTTTCAATCCAATTCGTGCAATTGTTAATTTGGTTTAGGGAATTTTTAAATGTATCTACAGGTTATACTAGAGTCAGTCTGACGTTTCAATCGAGTACTGCTCATGACTAGTAGGAGGTACGAAAAAAAAAAAAAGTATAAAAAAAAATACTTTGCAATGCAGAATGAAACATAGGCCATGATAACCGTCAAAATGAAAACCTAGACCTAGAAAAAAAGAAACTTCAAACTTGGGGGGGGGGGGGGGGGGCATTTGGTATTATAATAAAAGTTGATGAATTGTAGCCGTAGGAGTGGTGGTAACAAAATGCTGGTACCCTTACGTGCTCCTTGGGCGTACAATTACACAAATTGTGGAGACGTGTCATTACACAATGTATGTCATCAACATTCTTCAAAGGGTTTTTGCAACAAAACAAAAGGTTTACGGAAATTTAGAGGTGCTTAGACCATATCCAGTATCATCTCCCCTTCATAGGGACACACAAATAATGAAAAACAAACATCAGCAATGTAAATAATAGTTTGTAACATAGCACCCAATCAACTACTTTTACAGTAAATCACTAGGGATGTTTTTATGCAATATTAAGAAAAATACTGCATACAGTAAATTTTCATATGTCAGATGCGGTTTTATGATGATACAGGGCCTTTGATGTTATTTTATTGTGGCATAAAATGGTTTCTTAAGTAAAAAAAAAGGTTGCGTGTACAGGCTGCACCCTTACCTTTCATTTACAATTTGAGTAAAAAATGTGCTGCCTATACACGCAAAAATACTGTAGTATTTTATTATTTTGGACTTATTTGGACAATTATTTTTGTTGCAGTTGGTAACCCTGCCTTGGACCATCATTCTTACTGTAGCGCATATCTCTCGAGTACAATTGTGCTGTTTTCACTATTTTTTTTGCTCACATTATGATATTGTTCGAACAATGCTTATAAGATTTTAAACAACAAAAAAAGTAGGTAGCATGAAATATATACCAAACTATTATGCGAGTTTTCTCAATGACAGCTACAGCTACTCTTTACATTCCTTACTGTTATTGATACGTAATAGTTCACCTACGCCACTAACAATGTTATTGCATTGCAAATTTGCAAAGGATATGTGTTATTGCACTGCAAATGATATTAACTGTTGTGTGAATTTTTTTAGCGGCAGCTACTCTCTGTACTCCGTACTATATCTAGTACATGCACCCTACATTATTACTTTTTTTTTAAATAAAAAATTGTGCATGTAACTTTATAGGAAAAATTGTTTTATACTTTTTAGTCAGTTTTAAAAACGGTATGTTTTTTGTGTTAATTATTATTTTCTGCTTTTTAGTCTTGGATGTGCGAAACTTTGCAATCAGTTCTGAGCTATGTTTACAGTTTAAAGTGTCTAGTTCATCGGGAAGTTAATTTAATATTGATTGTGATATTTGTACCGGACAGACAGACAAGAAATCTAGTGAGGGAAACCCTATACAAATACTGTACATTGATTCAGTAATATATTTTATAGGCTATTCGGGATAAAGTGAGCATTAAAGATTTAACCTTTGAAAAAAATCACTAGCTCTTACTGCACATAATTCAGTATTGTCAACAGTTACATTATTGCTTGTACAGTTGGAAGCGAATTATTGCACGTAGTTCCGTGTATTTTACATTTAAATACAACATTACTGAAAGAACATCAAATGGAATCGACCTCTCCGTATTTAATATACTTTAAAATATTTATTTATGAAATTATTGACATACCTACTGCTTGCATAGTTTTACTTAATTAGCGCCAGCAGAAAGTGATGCATCCGGGCCGTTAAACTTAAACAGTCGTTAGCGAATTGTGTCTAGCGCTCCACGCGGCTGACGTACTGTAAAATTCCACCGACATGTGGCATCAGAGTTAGGTTTTCGCAGCTTAGCTTGGAAGCGTTGTTGTGGTGTTTGTTCGTTGTGCAATAAATATGGATTTCTGATAAAACACATTCAAAGGTATTAGAAATTACTGTTTTCTCATTGGTAATCTGTGAGTTGTTATGTGTTACGATCGCCAACATGAGTATCTTGATTTAGAACCAGCAATTTTTTTTTTGTTTCACACACTAAGAAATATGTTGTTTTTGTTGAGTGCGCCGTCGTTCATGACAGTATAATTGAACGGAATTTGAATTCTTAAGTAGGGTGTGTCATTATGTCTTTTTTTTTAATTAGTGGCGGTTTTGAGTTACAAGTTCGATTTTAATGTGTACATATTTAAGAGATTCGTAACGGTAAAATTGCAGGTTGTATAAATTAGTCTACGCACAGAAACTAGTACTAAAATACGTTAACTCGCAGGTATTTATAATTAAGATTACTATTGGTTATAAATGATTTTCAATACCTGTATATTTGATAAATATATATTGTTGATAACATTTTCAGGCCAGTGTAATGTAGATGTAAACATTGTACAAGACTAAGTGAATTAAAGCACGTGGTAATGTTCATGTTTACATGCAGCAGAAAGATATAAAGTGACAGAAAATAGAAATTAATCAGGGCTTTTTTGAGTGCTGACTTTATTCCGAATCGCCTATAACATTGTGCATAGAAAACAAATGGAGAACAAAATAAATTGATGAAAACATTTAAATAAAATATTTCTTATTTACATGATGTATAAACATAAATTTTAAATTGGTAAAGAATAATGAAAACAATCAATTTTTGGGGATGGGGCCATATGATGCACATTTAGCAGCTTATTAGCTTGGTTTACACCTGGTGTCCATCCCGGGTACCAAAAAGGCGTTGGCACGCAACTGCCGAAAATTGTTGGTGATTGCTGTGAACTTTTGACATTTGGTAAAGTTAGTTAAATGTCCAGAAATGTTGCCAGCCAATAACTAATGCATAGAAAAAAATGTTTGTGTAATACTATCAAAATGATTATAGTTCATCAAACAGATTTGATTTTTTCTCATTATCAATAATTTTTTAAACATTTACAATGTATGCCTGTTACTTAATTTAATAATAAAAATTGAAATTATTAATTAATTTCATTACCAGACTATACACTGTAATATCCTCCTTTTTATTAAAACTATTTGTCTTGATTTTTTTTATTTATAGTTTTAAAAATCCCCTCCTGTTAATTCAGTCCCTTTCAGTACATGTATAAATTAGAACTTTTTATTACAAAAGAATATATGGACCAATTCAGTTAATTTGTCTAGCGTACTGTATTGTAACAAGGTAGACTTCGAACTTTTGCTGCCGCTACCATCGTTCAGATGTCGTTTTGTTGATGTATAGAGATCACCGTACCGCGTGACCATGGCCGTGCGTGAGTTGATATGCTTCAAGTGCAAAACGCATTGAGGAATGAAAATATCTACGCAAGTGTATCTATGACCACAATCATATGCTAAACACGTGAAATGTAAATATTCAGATTTTTAAGTGGTTGAAGGTGTGGAATAACCGTGAATGTCTGGTTTTTGTCTATCTGTTATTTAAACCCTTGAAATAAAGATGAAAAAGATTAGAAATCTATTAAAATGGCACTAGAAACATCTGAAAGGAAAATGTACACATCCTCAATTGATACGTAACAAAATATCTGCCAAGGCATATGAATTCACGTAAAACCTTGCTTTTAATCCATTTGCATTCACAAGCATATCAGTACGCGTCCGCGTATTTGGCCGATAACACCATAAGCATACTGGTACGCGAGATCACTAGTTTGACGTGGAGGAACTCGCAATGCAATCTATGAAGTATAAAATGAAGCTATGTTCGTTTGGGCATGAAAACATGTGGTGACCTCTCGGTTTTGTTTGCCTCGCGTGTTTCGTAATGCTGCCGCATTGTCAGGCTGCAGTTACAGTTCGACCTCCGTGTTGGAGATGACAGCACAATGCATGAAGCATTTAATGAAAATATGATTATTAGTGTTTGGAAACAGATATTACTGATATCTCCAAGGTATTTCACAACTTTATTTTGCGTCTTTCCGAGCGAGACTGTTGTTCTGCAGTGAGAAACGCAAGTTTGAATGTTTTACTGTCTCGTCGCGACACTTGTCATTATAAATACTGAATTTTGTTTGCATTTCAACTGCTAATTTTTATTTACACAAAAGGTGCGTGTGTCAAAGATAAAGTTATATAAACGGCTACAATTAGTTTTCGCCTGAAATATTTTTTTGTAATTATCGCCTATACTAATGCTATATAGGTAAACAGTCATAGTTAAAAACGTAGACTAATGTACAAACAGTCATACATACAAAATTACTTTTCTTTTGGTTGCAACAATAGTTTAGAGCAGAATTAGTGCTGCGGAATTGTTAGGATTGAGAAAAATTATAGTAAATAGAACATAGTTATTTTTATCGAGTGTTAAAATGGCATCACGTAAGAGGAGTGAGGTTTTTGCGTGTGGTAGGGATGATGAGGCAATGACGCAGTATTTTTAAATGTTGAATTCTGACAGTTCAAGGAGCGAAGATGAAATAGACTGTGATAATAGCAGACTTACTTCAACGAACCGTTCGTGTGTAATTCATAATGATACAAATGACAGTTCTTCAGAGTCTGGTGACGAAAACATTGCAATGGACACTGGTGTTTCTGGAATAGCACCAAACCTAAATTTAGATAAGAATTCCAGACGGGCAGCGATATTTTCTTTATACGTACATTGACAGTGTTGTGGCGCATATTGTAGAACAGACTAATAAATATGGGTCAAGTGACAGCAGTTTTGTAAGTACAACACCGGACAAACTCGTCTTATCTTGATGGGTATCATTAAAAAACCTACTCTTCAAAGTTACTGGAGTAAAGGCGTTGCTATAGATACACCATATTTTAAAAGTGTTATGCCATGACGACGTTTTGTTTCCCTGAACAGATATTTACATTTAGTGGACAATGAAACTCTGGATCCAGCAAATCCCCTACATAAAATTCGGCCAATCATAAGTATGACATCAGATTCGTTATGTGAAATTTACACACCAACAGAAAGTGTGTGCATTGAACGAGTCTTTGATGAAACGCAGGGGAAGACTGCATGTTATTCAATTCAACAAATCTAAACGTGCCAAGGTTTGGGATAAATTTCCATACCTGCCAACTTTTACGGATTGTCCGTAAAATGTATGGAAAGTACATACGTTTTACGGAGGACAGCATAATTTTACGGATTTCGGGACGTTCGACATTTATGTGTGTACATTAATGCCATTATTTACAAATGAATAGCAGACAAATTTGTTTTGTGCAAACGTACCAACATGAAACGTGTTTTACGGTGTTGTTTCACTTTGCTATTGTGCATAAACACTCGTAAAATTTGTTTTACTGTGCGTTCAGCAGTTGGTCATAGTGAACACTATAGGAACCAATAACAAAATTTGGTATGTGTTTTGTTCCCGGTTTCCTATTGACGTATCATAGCTAACAGCCAATCCGTGAATTTCTTGTATGGGCTGTTACAAGATGGCGATGTGCGTGTTGTTGGGCATTTTAAACAAGTATGTTGTTTCTTGTATAATTCCGCGCTTTTCTGTGTGCTTGGAAGCTGTATTTTTTACTTTAAAACTAAAAATATTTTTCCGCTGTTGTAATGAATATGACGTATAACTACTGTGTGATGCCATGAAATTTTGAAGTTAAAAAATGCATCGCGCGCGTGTTTATACCGTCGCGAACTTGAAAGAAAAATTATTTGCTCTTATTGTGAAGCATACGTACAATAATAATATTTTATATGATAACGAACTGTTCATAATTACTACTAGCGTAATTTTTGTGCAGCATTTATTGGTAAATAATGGAAGATGGTATGAAGTACCTAACTGTAACTACTATTTGAGGTTACAGGCCTACGTGGAAATTGCAGAATAAACATGAATTTTCGTAAATAGGTTTTGAAGGCGCTGTAGCTACAGCTAAATATTACCTTACAGTATTTTGTAACTCAAAATACAATCCAGTTTGGTATTGGGCTATTTCATGCCACATAAAATAAACAAAACTACCTAGTTGAGATTTATGTCAAACTTTGTGAAACTATTTATATTTGTAACCGTGCTTACAGGTTGTTTAAAGATGCAAGTGCACATTTTGAATTATAAAAGAAAGATGGATTTTCAAAGAATTAAGTGAACAGGAAATTGTTCAAAATATAACTTGGCAAATAATTGTTTTTGCATATTTAGGTCTTCATAAGGCCTACTTTAAAAACAAATAAACTTTTAAAATATTATATATGTTATTATGTGTACAGTTTGTAAGACAGAGGGACTGGTATAATTTGGCACAAAAATTACCGCGTGCAGTTTACGCAAAAATGTGACATTCTGGAAAAGTTTTATTGATGGTCATTTTGAAAAGTTGGCTGATATGAATTTCTACAAACTCTGTGATTCTGCAAATTCGTATATTTGAGACATCAAAATATACGTGGGGAAAGACAAAACTAATGGAATTCCCGTTAGCACAGCAATAGTGGTGGAAATGAAGCAGAAATGTGATTTACTGAACAAAGGATACTCCTTATATATTGATAATTGGTCCAGTTCACCCGACCAGTTTCACAGAATACTGTCTGCTGGAACAAATGTCTGCAGGATGGTCTGCACCAAACACAAAAACTAAAAGTACGTGAAACTGTAGCCTACAGCAGCAACATCACGTCAATGAAGTAAAAAGATAAAAGGGACGTCTGCGTGTTATCTACGAAACACACACTTGATTTTGCAGAAACAGGGAAGTTGCATTGTAAAACAAAAACAAAAATTATGAAACCTACTGCAGTTATAGATTATAACATGAAGACGAGAGGTGTAGAAGTAAGATACAAGTCATGAGCAAAGTCCATGTAATGAGAAGGTACAGTAAGGCATTCAAGAAAATACTTTTTTTATGTAGTAGACATGATGCTATTGAACAGTTACGTGGTAAGAAGGACAGAACATTTCATGTATTCAAACAGAAACTAGCAAAAGAACTTTCAGAAACCTATTTCAAAGAAGATGTCAAGAGGCAGTCTGACACATGGAGGTTTGCCCTCGCGCCTGAGTGGCCGGCACTTTCCAGAGAAACTTGCTCCCTCTGCAGCTAAAGGGGCAAAATTCACCAAACGTTGTGTTGTGTACTTAGAAAAGAAGCAAAGGAGAGTGTCGACGTGGAAATGTGACAGCAGTAATGTTGCCTTGTGTCTTGAGCACTTCAAGCCGTACCACTCTCTCAAGAATTACTGAATTTCTAGAGACAGTCCTCGATGTTATGATTTATGTTACAGTTATGTGAGTGAAAATTTTTTTTATTATAACCAAATTCTTCAAGCATTAATAGGTGTAGAATTATTTTTGCAAATGTGCTACACATATGTATAACATGGCCAATATAATAGTAAATATAAGATTTTTTTCTCTGTTGTGTACCACATACAACTGCTCTACTTGAGATGCACATGAATCTTTTTTCACTGTTCATGAGTACATAATAATTATTACATGCACATATATATATATTTGTTGCATACGATAAACAAGTGTGTTTTATTATGTAAGTGAACTTTAGTAAAGTTTTTAGGTACAAGACCGGTTATACGTAATTTCAGATATATTTGATTTATCAATCACTTTTTATGTACCATGTCTCATTTAAGTGAATTTCATTGCAAATCATAGAGTAGTGTTATGGGTGTGTCTATATATGTGTACGTACACACACACGTGTACACATGCACGTGGTGTCCAAAATCAAACTCATAAGCACAGCACACAAATTGTGGGCGAAATTGGAGACGAAAATTTTAGTGGCAAAATGTTGAACGACGATATTTTACATGTACGATGTGGCAATGTAGCACTGTAGTTAATCCCCTCTTGCGCTGCAGAGATATCTTAGTACTTGCTGCTCTGACCTGCATATTATGGGTGCAGGTTCAAATCCCGAGCAGTACAAACATGATTCTACATTTCCTCGACATAACAAAATAATACATGTGGAGCGCAAGGGGAGACTTCTTCCATGCAATGTTGCCACACTGTGCACATAAAAACCATCGTACAATGTTTTATGTACAGTGTTGCCACATTTTCCATGTAAAATGTATATTTTGTCACTTACATGTTTATCTCCAATTCTGCCCAGGATTCACATGGTATGCTTATCATGAGTTTGTTTCTGGGCACCTTCTATCTATGTGTGCATGTGTGTGTGTGCATATATATATGTGTGTGTGTGTGTGTGTCTGAGTGTGTGTGTGTGTGTGTGTGTGTGTGTGTGTATATATATATATATATATATATATATATATATATATATATATATATATATATATATATATATATATATATATATATA
>PNEQ01003511.1:0-20215 GCA_003012365.1 Medauroidea extradentata | reverse complement strand
GAGAGTTCGCTATTGGAAGTGCTAGAGGAAGGTGCTACGCCTGTGGAGAGAGACTGGTGAAGACATCTTGGTGACGTCAAAGTCTACTGTGAGGCGGCAGGCGGCTACCTGCGGAGCAGTGTTGGCGATACAAGAGGACTGCTGCGGCGGGCTGACAGGCGAAGAGGAGGTGCGCGACGGGAGTCAAACAGAAGACCTCGAGAGTGAAGACAGCGGTGCACTCGGGGTGCTGCGCAGCACATGGTGAGCCATCACCACTTCGGACTGATAAGGTTGTACACTGTCATTGTTAGAAATACTGTTGATTGGATATATGACTGAATTTTATTGTGATTTATAGTGTTTAATTAATTGATGGTAGACTTTTCTTGTGCTTTAATTGTCAAAGTTAATTAACGTGTCTGTGACACAGGAGTAATTGTGTGCATAACTAATTGTGTTTTGAGAGTTCTAGTTGATTACTGTTTTGAGTATTTCGTAGCTTTGTGAGCTATTAAATCCAGTACTTAATTTAACTCTTTTATTTGTAATTCTAAGACCTCTATCCCAAAGAACTCATGGGAATTGCCCACATGTAAAGTTTGTGCTCTCAAACTTGTAACATTATGTTGGATTATATGCAGTAACGGCTAGTGAAATATTTCAAAGGTTAAATTTTTTGTGCTCACTTTATCCGGAACGACCTATAAACCTATCATACTGATGAAACTGAGTGTTAAAGTAGCCATCGAAAAATTGTTTCCCATCCATCGATGGTGACGTTCTTACACATTTTTAGGAAAGATTCAAAAATGTCTTGCTGGTTTTACGAGACTTTTTTATTAACAATGCTCAATATTTGCTCTTTATAAGTTGAAGTACTGCAAGTGTACCATTCTGTGTGTGTGTTAATAACTTCCACCGTACTATTTACAAAGATGTTTACTGTGTTAAATTTAATTTGTCTTATTTATTTAAAAAGAAAATCAAGATACAGCAACCTTACAAATAGCCCGTAGTGTTTTCGGGAAACAGAGTTCCAAATTCCGCTGTTTATTCACATACAATTTTTTTTTTTAATCCTAAAAGTGAGCATATATCGTAAAACGGTTAAATAGATCTGTTTAATACTGTTTGTACTATGTAGTCCAACTTTTTAAAGGCAGAAATTATGTAACTTTGACTTTTGATAACATTAGACTACACAGTAATCCCATTTTACAAATCACATATGCAACGGTTTTACGATTTAAGGAATAATTTTCGCAAAAAAAAAAAAACGCCAGAAATACAGACCCGTGATCTTTAAAGACGAAACTAACAGCTCGCACAGGAACGATGGAATGAATTATTCATGGATTACTATGAGAAATCATATCTTAATATATCAAATGAAGTGTCGGTGACACACTCACTCACTGACTCACTCATTAACGCACAGCCCAAACCGCTGGACATAAAACCATGACATTTTGAGGGAAGCTTTTCCTTGCTCCGTAGGCACCTTCTAAGAAAGGATTTTCGGAATTCGATAATTAAGGGGGTGAAAAGGGGTGAAATGTGATTTAAAAGAATCCTTGATATCTCATTAACCGGGAATGCTATTATAAATTTTTTAACTTCATAATATTGCCCAAAGAAATTATATTCGCAAATATTTCGATTTTTTGAAAATCTAAAATTAAGGGAGGGAAAAGCCGTTTTTCATTAATCCGTGATTTCTCCTAAACCATTTCAGGTAGTGAGGTGTTTTTTTTTTAATGATGCTTAAGTAAATATCTAAAAAGTATTTTTTTAATTTTTCGAAATTCGTCCTTGAAAACTCTTAAAAATTATAACGTTTTTAAATTAATCCCACCTATCTCCTAAACCAGTGGAAATATTGAAATTGTTTTTGCTTTAAAATAAATCTTACGTAAATATAAAAACAGTTATTTCAGGATTTTTCGAAATTCGTCCTTGAAAGCTGTTAAAAAAATGTGAGTTCAAATAATTATCTGTACCACTTATACCCGTTGATATATCGAGATGATTTTTTGATAAGAATGAAGCTTATGTAAATATCTACAAATCAAATTCAGGTTCTTGTTAAATTCGAAAATTATGTAGGTGAAAAGCAGTAAAATGTTACAGTCTCCCGAAAAAAGAGAATGATCACTGAGAAATAATTCAACAGTCGTTTCTTTTTGCCAACCTACTCATAATAAAACCTCTGTGGACTGTAGCCTGTACACACGAAAGAATTATCACCAAATATTGTACAAGGACAATATAGGTAACTCATAAGAAAAACACGAGACGTTTTATTTGGTTGCAGCCCACGCCGACAGGAGCGCTGTTCCTTCTGCAGTAGCACATTGCTCTATGGGTAGTTCAAGGTTTATATATTCGTCTATGACCCTAATATATATGTTATGCATACATTGAAATGTTATCGTGATTTTAGAATGTAGACATACTTTGTTTGATATTACTTTCATACGTTAACATTTTAAAAATTAATAAACACTTTGTCATACCATTAACCTACGAGAAATTCAGTCTGTAAATTTATAAACATTGCAGAAAACAGAGATATACGAATGGGAAATTTGCTGGTGTTTCCAGCACACGCCGTCGGTAACACATTATTTGTTATCACGGCATGCCTTTAAGCATTCACTCAGGTTTTGTATAAAGTCTGTGGTGTGGGAGGGGTGTGGTTGCGGGTTCGTATCCAGTGCAAGACTTTGCGATTGAAATTACTATGGCATTATACGAGCATATTGCGCGCGCTCTTTACACTGAGCAAATACAATTTATAGTTCACCGTTATTGAGTACGCTAGCTGTTAAATGACTTCATCACATATTTTATCTAGAGTTACTGTTCATATTACATAATTTTACGCAGGCAAAGCCGCAGCCGGCCAGCTAGTAATATTATATTTGCATTATATTCTATAAAGCCATGTTAAACTGAATAATGATGACTGGACTGTGAATCTCATCCCAACTCTCCGGGAATGTACTCCAGTTAACAAAATATGCCTTTAGAACCTTTGGTTTTGTTAACGGTATTCTCCGAATGGCAGACGTTTATGTACCACTTAATTGCGTATACCTGAAAACATCATATTGGGATTTTTTAATCAATCGTAAACCATGCATTACAAGCTTTCGAATTGATAAAAAAAATTTTCATCTGTCCTATGCTATGTCACTGTATTACTGCGGTGTTGATTTGTACGAAAAAAAAAAAGAATTCTAACAGCAAAATGAAAAGTTCGCAAATGCTAGGCCGTGGTTGATTTTTTTTAAAAAAAAAAAAAAAAAAAAAAAAAAAAATAAACATTCTCAGTAGCCTTGTATGTGTTAGTGAAGGTAATGATTTTATCAACATTTAAACCTATTTAAATACGACAGAGAAACGTTGAGATGCTAAGTCACCTTTCAATCTGAAAATATTTATTAACATAAATTAAACACAGGAGTTACTATGTAAATTCGTTGAAATATTGTAGTTTACCGTTATCTGCGAATTGTTGTACTTTATTTCTATGTGATTTTAGTTTTATTAAACTGTGATAATTATTACATTATATGTCTTTAGCATCTAATGTATATTTAGGCATAGATTAGTCCACATGCTATGTGCGTAATGCAGTATAAGGTCATATTGTTACTAAATAACACCTCGCACAATTCTTTTGTCGTTGACGGATGAAAAAAATTTCCTGGAAATGAATACTAATTTTAATATCTGCCCACGACAGCTCGAACGGGTTTAGATCCGCATGATATGGAGGCAGGTGGATTACATCATGACCTTTCCCTTCAAATAAGTCATCAGTTATAAATGTTGTTAGCTATTGGAATTCTCTTGAGTAAATGCAACAGATTAACCTTTTCCATTGCTGGAGTGATTACAACGTTGACTTTTTTGAGCCCCGCATGAATTTAGTTTTTAAATATGATATTTTTCTGAAGTATTGAGTCGCGAAGAAACTAAGAAAAATTTAACATGGCCTTTGACGTGGATATAAATATAAATCGGTTTTTCTAAATAGTTTATTTTTGGCCAAGAGTTTATCTCAATTCTGTTTTAATCAGAGAGCTATAATTGTATAAAATCAATACGTGTTGAAAGAAACTGAGTTTCCGATATGACTTGTGACTGTCGAACCGGTAGATGAGAATAAACTCGTAGTATGTAATTTATCATTTCATATTATTTTTTAAAATTGTTTACACCAATCTTGCCGTTCTTGGTTACATATATTTGTTGTTGTTAACAGTTTTGTTTTCGCTTCTTCTGTATCTCCGCAACACTGCTGCACTCTAGTGACTCAATTTGGAAAAACGTTGGAAACTCTGTACAGTCAAAAAATAGTTTTATTGTGAATGCACTGTAAGAATCACCAACAACGTGTTAGTTTTAGACTGCAAGAGTACGAGTGTTTCCTTGATTGAGTACAATCGGTTATGGTCCCAGAACCAATACATCGGAGGAGTTTTTGGGTAAGATATACTCGTAGTGTCAAGTAACTGAAAATTGCGGTAATTTTTATGGGAGGGCAGCGGTGGCCGAGCTGGTCAGTTCACTCGTTTCCCACAAAGGCAATCCGGGTTCGATTCCCGGCGAGGTCGGTTCCCGTATTTTCGTACGTAGGAATAGTGCAGGACGATGCCGCTGGTCTGAGGATTTTCTCGGAGATCTCTCGTTTCCACCACCCTTTCATTCCGGTACCGCTCCATACATCATGCCACACCTTACCAACGCTAAAGACTTAAGACGTTAAGCGTTGGCCAAAATCTCTTTACTCACATTTCCAACATGACTTGTAATTCCCCGACTTAAGAACTGGAAATTAAGAAACAAAGTGCGAGCTTAATGGAATGTGGAAGGAAATACAAGGGCGAATCTTGGTCGAATACTCACTCGTTACAATATCTGAAGCATCCTCTAAAATCGATTTCCTTGATAAGTATCTCTGTGAGAGGCAGCTTAACTTCAGCGCTGTACATGCCAACAACTGCCACAACGCCTCCCCTCTTTGTGCTCTGAAACACAACAATCAACCCTGTCTCAGACGCAATAAAATACATTTATTTAAAACAAAATTTGGGTTTTGACAAAGAAAATAGTCCTTTGAAATTAATCATTGTAAAGTAGCTTTATCACGAAAAATTTTTTTAAAAATTTTTAAGTAGGCCTATTTGTAACATAACTTGTTTTCATAGGAAATTATTCAGAAAAAATCTTATGGCTAATTAATTGCAGATTAAGACATGCCTCATGTAAAAAATAGTTATTGTCTCTGTCATAAGGAAAACAATTTTGTCACACATTAAAACGTTTAAACGAAGAAACTAAGCTACTCACAAAACAGTTAAGTTGTTTTTTCTGTGCAGTAATATTTTTTTACCGCAAGCAATATTTTGTTCTTTGGTGCAAAGATGAAATTTTTTTATCTATGCACTCTCAAACATGTAGACATGTACTCTCCCACAGTAGGTATTTGCTCAAGACTTTTACAATTTATACAGGATTTGGAAGTTCACACAGAAATAAAATATGAATCCTAGAAAATTATGTTTGTCAAATTAACGAGCAAACTCGCATTTATGATATGTGAATTGCATATTTTTGATAGCTTAGTTTAGGCATGTCTAATAAATGCAAGAGAAAAATACACGATGATTCGACTAACGTTGCAACCTTAAATGTGTATGACAAAAAAATAAAGATTGGTGAAAAATTTTTGCTGCTTGCAATTATTGAGACTGCGTATTAAAATGTAACATTTAGACCTATAATTCCTTACTGTGTAGACATAACTTTGTACTGCCTCTGCAGATAAAGTTTTCTGTTTTAACATCTGAAACCCAAATTTAGTCTCATTTTACCTTCACATTGAATTCTGTCAGTCAAATATGGCACATTCAGTTCAAAAAAGGTATACTGTGTGTTGAAAGTATTTAGTGACTATTTACGGTAATTTTTTATAGATAAATTTCCGTTATGAACAACAGGAACGTGTGAACTCATATGTTGACCAAATTATTTTTTAACTTTCTTTTGTGTTGAAAATATTTCACGACGTAAACATTCGGTGCAACATTTGATGCAATATTCGGCACAACATTTGGTAAAACGTTCGGTGCACCATTCTAAATATAATAAGATACTACTATTTCCGACAGATTTTATTAATAAGTGCCAGATAAGTCAGTAGAACAGTAACTATCATTAAGAAGGCGGTTCGTTGAAAGTTTTAATTATTTTTATAATTTTGTATTTGTTAATATATATTGTGGCTAATTTTACTGTTATGGATTTTTTTTTAACTTTCATGATGGCATGTCAAAAGACCAAACTTGCACAAAATGATTTCATACCAGATAGGAAAACGAACTAACTTACCTAAATCGAATAATGTACGCTAAATAACGGTGTCAAGGCTACACCAACATATGTATAAAAACCGCATTGATTTTTCATAAAAAAAAAAAAAACTTAAGAGAAACTGCCAAATTTCTGAAACTGTAAAAAAAATAATAATTTCAATGCAATTTTTATACACATGTTTACGTAGCCCGTGACATCATTCTTCAGTGTGTATTAGTTGGTCTTCCTTTGTAGCATAAAACAGTTTTATGCAAATTTGAAAGACTTCGCCATGCCATTTTGGGTGATAAACTATGAAAACTAAAAAAATTGATGACTTCGGGAGTAAATAATTATAACCCACATTGCAAGACAGTAAATGTAAAAAAATTCAATCCGTAAATTTAAAAGAAATACTTATTTACAAAAAAACACAGGTAATTTATTTTGAACTACATAATAAATAATTAATTTATGTAACGCTTTTGTCCAAATTTTACATACTGTAATACACCTAAGCTGAAAACTACAGGAATTATGGTTACCATTATTTATTTCAGAGTTCTTAAATTTTGCTAAAGTAAAAAAAGTCACGCGCAAATACAAAGATTTGTAAAAAATTGAAATTTTTCGATGAATCGTCTCCTTAAGTACCACATTGGCATGTGTAGTAAAGTGCCACAGTGACGACATAGGAAAGAAACGACATACCTTGACGGCGAGCCTGGCGGTGGACTCGGCCCCCGTGCAGTCGATGCTCAAGTCAGGCGCCCCTCCCAGAATACTCTGCACCTTCTTGGCCAGCTCATCTTCGTCGTCGTTGAGGCCGACCTGCAGCGTGTGGTCCGCACCCAGCTTCTTCGCCATCTCCAGCCTGTGATCCACGATATCTGCGGCACATCACAGTCACCTCGTATACTTGCCATCCTTCCACCCACTTTACACATCATTAGAAGTTAGGCAGCAAAGCGTGAGATGCGAGAGGGTTTAGTCGACCATTTTAGGACACAAGTTCCTATTTATATTGTTCTTGCGAGTCTCATTTTTAAAATTTTGAAAGGTAGCAGGAATCGCAATATCATTACGTAGAAATGTTGAAAATCTTTAGTAATGTGTAGCCTAATTTTTTTCAAAACACGCGTTTCTATAATTTTGGCTGGTTATAGTCTTAATTAAATTTTCTTAAAATCAGTAATAAGCCAAAATTTAGGCTAAATAGTACAAACGTTTTCCAACTTTTATATGTCTGCTCTCTTTCAATTATTTAAAAAATAAAAATTCTTAATAGCATAAATGGGGACCTATATCCTTAACAACAAGGACGAGGGTGAAGTGAGGTGACAGGACAACCAAACATCCATGCCAGAGACGGTATTTGAACACAGGATTCCTCGCACCGTAAATCGGCGCCTGACCGACTATGCTACAGAGCCCAGCTCCAGCAGCAATGGAATTATTACTTCATATTTCTACCATGTATTGTTCAACTTGTCGACATTGCTTACAAGAACATTGTCGGATTATATGTTTGTGCCTGATTATTTTCCTATAATGAACACCGAAGTGCAACATATATAGCATAAAAGTGATTGTTGCTATGAAACGTATATGTGAGTTGTACTGCGTGCGCACACAAAAGTTTCTGCCAGAAACAAAAAGGAAGGGTGATGTGCAAAACGGGGTATCCTAAAAATTGACAGCGCATTGCAAAGCATGCTGGGACAGCTAGTTATCTGTTATTGTAAATAACCGACAGTAAAATGTTTTTAATTTTAGGTTATGTTGGTTTACGTTTCGTCGACAGCGGATGTTAGAGACGGTTTACATAGGCTTACAGTCTACATAAAGACAGGAACTTGGAAAGGAGTCGGCCATTACCTAAAATAATGAACCATCCCAGCATTAACTAGGATCGATTACGGGTAACCATGGAAAACGTAAATCAGATTGACCGGATTCAGATATCGAACCTGGGTCCTGCAGATTGCGAGTCCAACGATGATAAAAACATTATAGCACTTAAGTGAATACAGAAATCACGAGTTACTGAAGAGACCTGGAGGGTACCGCGTGTTGGAGACTCAGAATGGGACATACCACCACCTAGTGCATCTATCATTACCTTGCGCAAAGCGGTAAACTGGCCCACAGTGTTTCCGTTGTACCGCTAAAACTATGACAGTACGTGGTGAACTTATCGCTTTACTGGTGGATTGTACCACAGTACACCATGAAATCCTTAAGGGAGATGATGCGCCAAAGCCGTGAATTGTCACAAATTTCGACATAACATTTCCCCCCCGCTTATTATGGCAAAATAAAGGTTTGACAATCCGGAAATAATATTTTTGTACAACTTATTATATGACTATATAGTCACAGACTGCCTTATTTTTGGAGCAATGATGGCAGATAGGAAAAAAGGAACATTTTTCCTATCTGCCATCAGTGCTCCAAAAAAAGTATGTGAATATGTAATTAAGTAAGAACGTGTACAAAAGAGTAATCTATGGATTGTGGAGCCTTGATTTTCTATAAAAAGCGAGGAAAAAATATATATGTCGAAAATAGTGATAACTCTCTGCTTTGGCACACCATCCACATTGAGTTATATTTCGTATCAACCTGATCAGTAGGTTTTGTGATGCAGCTATGCGAAAAGGTTACTTTGAGCAACGTCTGAACTATCAGAAATATTACATTCGATATACGCGGGTTTGTGATAACGCACCAAATCATCTTTGAAAGCGATTTATTTTCACAGGTGGGCACACCGCGGACAAGTACAATAGTTTCGAAAAATAAATGTGGATTTCTAAACGGCTGAAATGCTGTTCAGCAGCCATATAGGTGTTATTGGCATAAAGCTTACAGTAAAGCTTTAAACGTCCATTTAACTCTACAGGTTTATCCGAATATTATATATTGTATATAGCAAACATAGACGGCCGTTTACTTTGCAAATTTTGCGATCTAATGTGTTGCCGGAGTAATACTGTAGTGTAATCCTTTACACCACCATACATTTTATGAAATATTGACTTAACTGATTATGGTCTAGTAATACGTCACGTGGGAAAATCGTAGGTTTTAAAAAGTTGGAAAATCTGTTTTCTAGAGATTTGACATCTACGCCATTTTCATTAATTTGGGAGTTGACGGCCTCGGCCAGAAGGGGGAAGGGGGAGGGAACTTCGGGCTATTAGACGAGGATGAGACAGCGACGGTTCTCCCAAGGGCAAGGGGTTGGGGGGGGGGGTGATCGGACAAACAACACCCAGTCCTGAACCCAGGGTGGTAACATTAAATATCTACTCCCGACATGGAATCGAACCAAAGACCCTTTCTCAACCATTGAGCCTAACTGTCGGACTTCCTAGGATTACCTTTCTATATTTTGAATAATTAATTCGAGAAACCTGCACTGTTCGAGTGCTGTATTTAGCATAAATTTTAGCACCATACATTGTTAACAACAAACTTTATTATCTTTATAGGTAATATTATTTTCAATGAAAGCATTAGCCTTTTTTTTAAATGCAGAAATATCTTCAGGAGAGGTACAAACTATTTTTAAGTAACTCAACCTCAAGGCATTCTTAGCGAATGATCTTAATATTGTTAAGAACGAGGTTATGCAATTCGTGCAAAACACATGGGTTCGGAACCAGCACTACACATTAATGTGTGCATGTCTGATGTAACTAATGATAGTGCAGCACGTAGCCTAGGGCATTCTTTAGCTGAGATTGCAATATTAATCGAGAACGTTAAAAAACATAAAAATCAATTTTAACATTTTGTCAAAGAAGTATTTTTACAAAACATTATATGGTAATTGCACACATAACAAACGTGTTTTGTTCCCTTTAAGCACAAAGTCTTGGCAATACGCCGTTTGTCCTGCAAGCATTCAGTATCACCGATTCACACCAGGCCATTATTGTATTTAAAATTTGAGTTCCGGTCAATTATTCAATTAATGGGATACCAAGTACGAATCAGAGAGTAACATTTTTCATTATGTGTTTTTTTTTTGCACAGTTAGTTGCCAAAGTCACTACTTTGATGTTTTTGTACGTCCATTATGTAAAAAACTAAAACAATCACACTCGTGAAACTTTAAAGGTAACATTTCTGCATCACTGGATATTCGACAATATATCTACGATTTGCCTACAAAATATCCTTTAGTCTTCTTTTCGCAATATCCTTTGGCCTTTTGATAACTGTGAAAAGTAATTTTAAATTTGTTAAAAATATCCTTGTAGTTAATAGAGTTTAATTTAATTTTACTGAATGTACTTTGAAAAGTAATATTTCGTTGTCATCTTAGTCTCAATAAGGTAACTTTTGTTTCTCTTGTAATGGCTACACAAAAACCCCAGAATTGAGACTTTACTTTATTATACAAAACATATTCATCCAAAATATGTTTAACTTTATGAATATTTTACCTCTTTTGGTGTTTACGTATTGACCAACCATAATTACATTAATATATGAAATATTGAGTTGGATCGCCCGCTGACTGCCCCCTCATATTTAAGAAATATTCATGATTTTTAGGGAAAAAAATAAGTTCCCGCTTTCCGTCCGTGAAAAAAATTCCCTCTTCAGTAAACTTTTCCCACCACTTGGCAACACTGATTCGGATTAGATTAAATTTCAAGTGTTGGTACCTTATCTGCATCCAGCTGTCGCTTTTCCACGCTGTCTGGAAGCACAGAATAAGGCCACGCCCGTACTTATGGATTTCCTGGAAATCTGATATTTCTGTCAAAAAAATACTAGTTTGGTTTGTACGTTGAGTTATTAAATGCTTCTCGGGTACTAGACGGAGTCACAAGTTTCTGTTTCACAGTTAATGTGAGTACATAAAAGGCCTACCAAGATAGGCTGCGGTTGTGTGTGCGAGGCAAGAGTGGTAAGACTGCCGTTCGCCGACGTAGGTAAAGCATGATCATTATTACATATCCGCACAGTGATTTACTATTATAATTATCTTATGGGATTTTAAGCGGTGGCCACGTTATTTTATGAAAACATAGTTCAAAGTCTACCGCTTGTTTTTGTAGTTGTGTTTTTCGAAACTCTTTGTTATTTTTCCAGATACGACAGTCTGGAAAAGCCATTTTTGGCCATTTCGAGGAGCCTGAAAATGATGTTTCTAGTAAAGTGTCGAATTTGTTAAACTATAGCGACATATTTTGATGAGTGTATCGTTTTCGTAGATAAAGAAATACAACTAGCCGTTTAATAGTTTAGTCAAAAAGTATTGTCGTAACTCGCTACAACGTATTTGAAAAGCAGGCAGGCAGTCCCCTTAAGAGTTATTTGTACCTTAGCTTTTCATACACTTTAGGCATGGAAAAAGAGGAAGGCGATATGTCGAATATAACACGTCCGTCAAACACCTCATAGCCTCTAGGCGCGAAGGAATAAACTAGCGTGCAGTGTTTTCGTAGAATATGTTTTTCAACGGGACTTCAAGAGATGACCCTGTTATTTCATGTGTGGAAAGTATGTGGTAAAGTACAATGCAGGTTTCCATAATTTTATTTTACGATTACGGTTGATATTTTTTCGGCTAAAGCAACGTCGAAAAGTCATTTTTAGTATCTTTGAGGAGCTTGGTAATCATGTCGTTAATTAGCGGACGGCATTTTTAAAACCATTGGGATACAGTTTGATATGCGTCTTCATTTCGTAGATAAATGCTTTGGAAACATTTTTAATGATTACACAAGGAAAAATACTCTCTGTACCACGCTACTGCACGTCTCAGACGCCAGGACCAATAGATCTTAAGAGGAAGTGCAGGCAATATTATTGTATTTTCAGTTTTTGAGCCTTAACATATATTCAAAATGTATTAACCAAATTTAGTCTTGGACAAAGAATAGGATATGCAATTGGTAAACAGCTTGACATAAATAACAATGGAATCTTTCATTAATCTGTCATGCAGAATCATTGCAAGAGAATTACAGGATAAATTTAAAAAATTCTCTTGCAGTAATTCTGCATGACAAATTAATGAAAGATTACATGATCATTTACGAGCGGCATCGGCTGGAACATATGTCACTTTGCCTCTACACCTACTGTCGTAAATGCGCGTACAATGTTCTCGGCATAACGGTTTTACTCTGCGACAAATAATACTAAATGGCGCCCACGCGCCAATCCTGCAGCCGTGAGTCATGTGGCTGCTCCTTAATTGTTTAAAAAAATGGGATAATTTTCATGGAAATCCTTAATTATTTTTATACTTATAATTTCTGAGCCTAAATTTGCATAACACGGTATTTTACAATAAAAGAAACCCTACTGACATATCGAAATGTAATAATTCTTACTAGATGAACAGTGTCACAGACTACATCAAAAACCTGTTTCATAAATCGCATTGAATATTTTTGAACCCGTCACTGCAGCCAAGTACAATGTAGTTGTTGATCTCAATTCCCAAAGAATTCGTTTAATATATCTTGAGAAACAATCGTCTGAAAGAGCCTATTTTAGCTAAGTATTGAAGACTTTGGAATAATGCTTTCGATGTGCGTTGTGTCAAAAGTCATATTCAAAAAAGTCTGAAGTGTGTTTCCATTCTGTATTGTGGACGCACATTCACACCGAACATGTTTCAGGCAATTCCAGCGCCAGCCAGGCGGTCGCCTTAAGGGGCCCGCCTCGTTGCCATAAAATCACACTGCAGCGTGGTTGAAGAAAAAGTTTTACACCGAAACTAATGCACGTGTGTTCACGCCGTTTCTCTACGAAAAGAACACACACTTCAGACGACTGCCCGTAAGTACTTTCAAGACAACACGCGTATTAGAAACCCCCTTTTAGGGCACGTCAAAATGGGTTAAAACGGGGTTTTCAGGCTGCTATAGCGGAAAATATACTAGCCGAATACATGTGAAACCAAGGGTAAAGTGATTTCGTAAATGAAACAATACTGTCACCACTTAAAGTCCCATTGGAAATTAGTTTTTTCGCGAAGACTGCATGCCTTAAGCGTAGAGGCGACGCACCGTTGTATGGCCCATACGACGTCGCCTTTAGCACCATACCTCACTCACGCAAACACATGTGCCACGAGGCGGACCCCTTAAACACAGCACTACTCGATCGGCACAGATAATTAACGTGCCACGCCCGCTTTGTTCTGGCAGTCGTGGGTTAACTAGCAACTGTGCATTCCTAATGTATAACTGTTTTAAGTTCTAGAAAACTGACCTTGTACACGTACCAAATATTACTTTTGAGCAATATGTACTATATGATACAGTTTCGTTGCTAACCTCAAATTGGTAAACTCAAATATTATGATGTATGTTTTTAAAGGTCAGATTTACATACTCTGTGGTGCCGACTAATTCTGCTTCAAAAGCGTTGCAGTAAATTCGTAAATACGTTTTACTATACGAAACTGTTTCGAGCCCTCAAACATAGCTTAAACAGTCTGTTTAGAATGCCGTACTTCCAACTGTATTGACTGGATGAATGTGAAACTTAGATGGAAACGTGCACTGAACTTTGACACAGACTTTCCGCCAATACAGTTATTTGCCCACCGCTAAAGTACGGTAGTAAAAATGGATAGGTGAGAATCTTACACGATTTTTCAGCATTGTATCGTTGTAGCGATGCGGCGTTTGAGATGCTCTTCAAGTTCGTCCATATAGCTCCGTCACTTCTGAACTTATAACGCGCAGATAGGCGACGCTCTCAATAACGTAAAATTGCACATACACCACACCATAAGTCATTTAACTATTTCAGAGAATTTTACGCTCTTGTTAATGTTCCAACTAATAATTTATGAATTTTAAAGCTTCGTACATTGTGATAGTTAAACCCACTAAAAGTTATGTATTGTTGTAGGTATCATACTTCTGTTAAAGTAAGGACAACGTTGTATTATATTTATTGTCTGTATAAAATTCTGTTCTGCAAACGAAACAAATATTTTCTGTAAAATAATGATGCTTTTGTGTTCCTTTCTCAGAACAAAGGGTTGTACGAACAATCCAGATAAAGCCGATAGTCAAACAGGGCCGATATCCCTATTATAACAAATATGCTACCTAGAACAAAATCCTTTTCTATCTGTGCCTACAGACCCATACGTGCGATTACTTTCTAAATCTTAGGTGCAAATGAAGATGTATTTCCTCAACATGCAAAAACCTGAAATGTTATTCGCCGTGTGAGTTGACGCAACGATATCAGGACGGTCTGTACTCCCGGGAGGAAGCAGATATCATTTCGCACTCTCTTGGTCGACAGCTGTGGCAGTCTCCCAGGAGCCGCTATCGACCGAGGTAGGCGCGTGGGAACGACCCCACATGCAAGACTGTCCTCAAACAACAGCTATCTACTCAATTATAACACAGACGATAACTAGGCGCCAAACACAGACTGTTTGACTTTACCACTTCGCGACCATATTACGCTCTTGACCCACTTAACTGCACCCTCTGCCACGAGATTAAAATGCGTTGTAGTTTGTTCGTAAATACGATTTTCTAACGATACTTATACACATGCACCCAATGTTACTGAAGATAACGCACTTCAAACTATGACTGAAAGGTAGTTTTAAAGTATCACGTCAATTAGAAAAATCCTTTTGGAGCCCATGAAAATTGCTTACAAAACAGCTTATTCAACTTGTAATATTTGACAAACTACTAACGGGATTAGCGTCAAAATAATCTAGAAATATGCAATGGCTAGAGCCCACGAAAAAGATTCCTCAACAGTTTGTTTCAATGCCTTATGTGCTAATATGCAGCCATGCTTCATGGTCAGTGATTGGCTGTTTATAACTCTCAGCGTCTAGGGTTCTACCCGCGAATAACAGACGTTGGTGTCGAGTAACCTTGTTTCTACTGGCACAGTAAAATGAGCCACGTCTGTGCAATAAGATGATATGCTAATAACCATGAAGCATAACTTCATATGTGCCCATAAGGCATTACAACAAACTGTTGCAGAATTCTTTTCGCGAAATATCGTGAGCTCTAGCTATGGACTTTGCTTAAAACTTTTCACCAGTAAAACGATGGCGTCACCACTTAAAGCGTCCGTCAGGCGAGTGATCTACGATACTACTGCACGCTGTTTCAGTGTCTGGCGGTAGAGGTGATACTGCACCAGATGAGCCAGTAAACATCGCCCTTGGCACCCTGCCTCACTCACACAAACACACGACCAGTAGGCGGGCGCCTTAAGACTGAGTGGTAGTCACCATCTCGAATTTTTGCATTTTGTGTCAAATTTTCTTCTGGGTAAATTTCTGGAACTTTAACCTAACTTCGAACTAGAATATAAACTGATAGAATTTTAGACACCGTAAATATTTTTTTCCTGTTACTGTTGTTGAAAATATAATTGCAATTAGAAAATTCTTACTAGTTTCTTAGCTACAGTTCGATCTGTAACACTAACGGAAAACAAAGATTCATTGTATTTAAAATTCTATCAGTATGGCTTCTATTTCGTAGTTAGGTTAAAGTTTCAAGAATTAACTAGAAAAAAGTTATGACAAAATACAAAAATTCAAGATGGTGACCATCACTCACTCTTAAGGGCATGCTCCCCTTTTTCAATTGTTTTCCAGATATTTATTTTTACGCACAAACGAGAGCGGATATCAAAAGTCTGTTTGGGAGTTTTTTTAAAAATGGGTTTCACCACATTGGCTATGTTTTTAAGCAATAAATACTACGGTCAGAGTGAAGTTATTTACTAACAAATTTTAGTCAATTTTACTTATTGGTCGAAACCGTATAATTTCTTGTTTTCAAAAATATCCATCACGGCAAACAGTTATAAACCCAACAGCTCAATAGATTTGTGACATCTGATCTCGTCTAGGGTTAAAAAAAAATATTGTAAGACCAGTACAAACACGGAGGGAAATTACCTTAAGGGGGCTCCCTAAATAGGTTGCTTTGTGTGTGTGAGACAGCAGCGGTAAGGTTGCCGTCGACCGACGTGTATAAGTGCATTATAGCCTCTCCACGCTAGCCACTCAGCTGGCATAATGTGCTTTACTATTATCATTTTACCTATTGGACTTAAAGCGGTGACCATATTTAGGGGCAGCATAGTTCAAAGTCTAACGCTTCTTTCTATAGTTGTGTTTTCCGAATCCAGTTGTTATTTTTCCATGTAAGGTAGTCTGCATAAGTTGTTTCTGGCCATTTTGAGGGGCCCGAAAACGTGCCGAATTTTTAAAACTATAGTGACATAGCTTTAAGTGTGCGTTATTTTCGTAGATTTACAAATTATAATGCGCGTTAAATAGTTTCGTAAAACAAAAGAGTAGTCGTAACTCGCTGCTACGCCTTTTAATCGCAATAGGGAGGCCTCTCAAGGATGTTCGTATGGCAAAAATTAATAATTTAATTTTTGCACGATATAGTGTGTGTTATAACTGTTACTTGTGACTAAATATTCTACTGATAATTTTTTTAGCTCTTAATAGTTTTCCCATAGCGGCATGACAAAGGCAGAATTCGCTTGTTACGGGAACGTAAGAATAACAAAAACCAAGCGACTTACTCGAATGAAATAATTTACACTTACATTAGGTATTATGGGCCGTATGCTAAAATATTTTAAAACACACAACAAAGTTCTCTGGTCTTTTTTGAAAATTACTTTTTAAAAAATTGCCCTAAATTAAATAAATTATCATGTTCAGATTTTGAAAAAAAAAAATAAATAAATAAATTCATTGTATATTTTTAAATCTTTCAACATGTGGCCTGTAATATCAAATTTCGGTGTAAATTGTAAATTATTTTATTCAATTATGTCAGTTGGGTTTTGTTATTTGTTATTCTTATATTCCCGTAACTGTCAAATTATGACTCGCATGCCGCTACGGGAAAACTATGAGAGCTAAACAATTTTATTTTACAAGTGCAAAATGTAGTCACAAGTAACGTCTTTAATGCCATACAATATTAAATTATGCATCATTGCATCACGAGAACACCCTCGAGGCAGTTGTACTACGTAACCTGCTCGGATTTTGTTGCTCATTCACACAGATTAGGTTTGTTCATCATCGAGGTTATGTATACTGCCCGCAAGTACGCTAATTGGTAGGCTAATTCACTATCTAAAAACTTAAGCCCGTTCCGTTCTATAGTGAAATAGAAGCGAAAGAAAGCGGATGCTTAACACTCAAACGAAATTAGCAACATTTTATATTCCACAGTGCATGAAAACAGTTCTCGTTCTGACTCAACATGTATAAGAGGACTGGCAGTGGCAACAACTGTAAATAGAATTCTTTGGCGAGGCAATTTTGCCTTTCCTCGAAGTATCTTGCTGCGAAATGTTTCCTACTGTTTGCAACGGTCCGCAGAAGAAGAGTACAGGCAGATAAGGGATTCGGCGGTGGCTGGCACTCTGTGTCTGGCCGTGATAAGGCCCGGGAAAGATATGGTCCTGCCAGCCTCGCTGTGTTGAACGCCCCACATACATCAAGCTGTCCGCAGATAATACAACATGGCGCCCACACGCCAGTCCTGCATGCAGTCGTGTGGCTGCCCCATGCGGATTAGGGGGGGGGGGAGGAGGAGGTTGGAATTTCAAGCAAACTTTTTAATTGTTTTAATAATGTTTGTACTTTTTCGATGTATGGTTATCTGTAGACATACATTGTGACTAATTTTTACAATAATGGACATTTTATTGTTTTCATGGTTTTTATAACAGTCGCATGTCAAAGCCCAAATTTGTATAAAACGGTATTTTACAATAAAGGTAACTCAAGTGGCATACTGAAATAGAAGAATTCACACTTAACGGAGAGTGTCGCGGACTACATCAAAAACACGTTTCTTAACATATTTTGATTTTTTTTTTTTTTTTTTTTTTAAGATTTGCTGCATTTGAATATATTGCCAATTTTATGTAATTTTTTTAAAATACAAAACAAATTCAATGCGGTTATTAAAACATATCTTGGCGGTGAAACTGTTCTTCAGAATGAATTATTTCATTTCTGCAAGTCCGTTGGTTTTCCTTTCGTTTATGTTTAACATGACAATTTGGACTTCAACGTGCCATTATACAAAAACTATGACAGCTAGAAATGTTTCAGTACACTAAAATACGTCACAATGTATGTCTACGTAACAAACTGTATCTCATACAAACATTAAAAAATCATTAATACTCTCAACATTTCGTGTGAACTCACCCTTAACCCTTCCCCACATAAGGCTAATTCAACTAGAAGTGAGGAGGGCAAAATAAGAATACATCATTTCTTGTTTCGGAAGGTTTTATGATTATGGAAGTAAATAGAATTTATTGCGAATAAAATGAGAACGCCGAGTTTCCATCTCAGCAAAAAATTTAAATCAAGTTTATTTCTGTTTATCCAACCTAGTCAACATTAATTTTACTACCATCTCTAATAAATGTTATTAAACATCTACCGATTCCATATCAACTAAAAACAGAAGTTGTTCCTTACCAATCTCGCCCATAAGATATTAAATTTCTTTCTAACCTGTAGTAGAATAAACCATACCCTACCTTCACCATCTCACTCGATCTAACCTCTTCGATTCTATCGCTTCCGGAGAACCTACGCAACGCCTGCCAAAGAGGACACGACAAGGAATAATGTGGGAAATCGCTATCCAATTCTTCTCCCACATTATTTACACCAATTTTGTTAGTTTGGTGGAATTCCTGCTAAATATATCAGAATTAAACACTGTTTAACAGACAAATATTTTTTTGGACAGCGGAATTTTGTTTGGAGAAAAAACTTTATTCATAAACCAGATGTTTTCACCAAAATTAAAAAACTACAATAATATTATCGTTAAAATTCAGCCAAAAATTGAAATCTGAACATAACAATTTAACAGAATCAATCGGTTCTGAAACGATCATACTAGTCTCATTTAAATAATGTCAGTAATATGTCTGATTTCTGGTATTATTTGTATATTTCTTTGGAATATAGCGGGCAAAATGATGTTTTCACAAAAACTTTCTTAGCGGTATGCTGCAATAGCATATATTCGAAGAGTTAGACACAGCGCAACGGAATAGTGGTGGACACAAAATTTAGATATACTTATCTTTCACGCACACGACACGAAATATAACCTTCCATAGGCATTCGTTAAAGATAACCATTTCACAAGGTGTGGTGGCCCGTATAATAAGTTTTAATTTGATGTCTTAATATTGACCGGGGAAGTAAATTTATTACACAGTTGTGAATATTATTTATACGATGAGTTAATAGAAGAAAGTATTTGCATAGCACAAGAAAAGTATTAAATATTTAAACACATGCAAATGTAAGTATTACAAACAACATTTAACCTGGACTATTACATTTTACAAAGTTGCGTCCTCTGCAATGCAGCACGACACGAGAGATAGAGAGTAAAAGAAAGATAGGAAAAACAGCATCAAAAATTGAAGGAAATATGTTGAGACAAACGGTAGGGAAAGCAAGGCAGTAAAAGAGAGAGACAGAAGGGAGGGGGATAGGTAAAACTAGAGAGGTGGTAGGTAAAACGAGAGAGGTGGTAGGAAAAACGAGAGAGGTGGTAGGAAAAACGAGAGATAGAGCGAGAGTAGTAGTAAAAATGAGAGACAGTTGTATTAAAAATGAGAGAGGGAGTGTGGAAGTGAAAATGAGGGAAAGAGTGTGGAAGTGAAAATGAGGGAAAGAGTGTGGAAGTGAAAATGAGGGAAAGAGTGTGGAAGTGAAAATGAGGGAAAGAGTGTGGAAGTGAAATGAGGGAAAGAGTGTGGAAGTGAAAATGAGGGAAAGAGTGTGGAAGTGAAAATGAGGGAA
>PNEQ01003510.1:19017-36290 GCA_003012365.1 Medauroidea extradentata | reverse complement strand
GGGGGGGGGGGGGGGGGGGGGGGGGGGGGCAAAAATAAGTCGCTATCGAATTTACGAAGGTAGCGATTTTACGAACGCGATGAGAGGAACCGTGAGTATTCGTAAAATCGGGGGTCTAGTATACCTTTATTTGACTTCTGAGGTTTTTTATCCATTACATTACAGAAAAAAATCTTTATTGCCAACATTTTAAAATATGTTTTGAACCGCAAACACGATTTACAAACTATGTATCTATCATGACCACGGGGGTAGCATAAGGTCTGAATGTTGGCGAGGGGAGTGAAGTCAAGAGGGGGAGAGGTACATACCAAATTTGCCAGACGCCATACTGATTTAACCTCATAAGTTCACATCAGACTGGTATCCTTTATGGTAAATTAATGTATTATGCTCTTTAATTGATGTTTTAGGTTGAAAACTCTATATTTTAGCCCTGTTTACAAATCTCCTAACTAAAATTTCCTCAATTTTTTAATTAGTCGGCCATATTGGTACCAACCACATCAAGCGTTTGTTTGGTTACAATTCCCGGCGACATGCTCCATCTGGACCCTTCTAACATCTTTGATCATGACATATTTTATTTATGTCTTAGGAAATCCATAGATACTACAATATCATGTGAACAGATTGCGCACGTCTATACCTCCCAAACTTCTATACTGCTAGTATTTGATGGTGGCGATAGCAATCAACTTGCTGCCATGGCCATCGTGCTTTGTGAGTGTTTGTTCCTATAGTGGTGTTAGCAGTACAACCCTGTTATAACAATTCTCATAGGACCACAGAAATTTAGACTTAATAAATGGGAAAACTTTATAACAGGGTAATTTTCTATTGAAAAACATATCTGTGGACCAAGAGAAGCTAGCTTTATAGGCAAGGAAATGTTTTAAGTAGAGATGCTATATCAAGGTTCCACTGTATTTAAATTACCAGGTAAGGTAAGATAAGAGAGCTTTATATCCCGTCGACAGCGAGGTCATTCAAGATGTTGACACACAACCTGGTGCAATGACCGGAGGATAGAAACCTTTTCCTTTATTTTTGAACACGAGGGCATGTCATAGACGAGTAAATATGGATAAATACGTACATTTATTATGATTTATTTACAGCAATTAGTAAAACAGCGCATGAATGGATTAATGAGATTATGTACCTTGCCTTTTCTCTTAGATCACCTTGCCCCTGTTTCTTAATGTTTTCCGCACACACACAACAGAAGTCTTTTCCTATATTTTTTATTAAAAAAAAATGCTCTAGATGAATAAATACGAATAAACATATACTCTGAAATATTTTACAAAAAAAAGTTTTTTTTTTCTGAAACCCCCCTCATAATGTCTGCATCCCATTTTTCTGGTCAAAAATATTATTGAATTACTGCGGACATTATGTGAGCAAATATGGTAACGAGGTCATTTGAAACTGATTCTGCATTGCCATTTTAAAGCCATAAATACATCTACATGAGCAATGCCGGGCACAGACTTAGATGGAAAATGTACGTCAAGTATAATGACTGCCTTCATAGGCGAGGAAATTCACAATCATTACAATGTTGCAAAATGTAGTGGGAATTCCAGTATTGCCACATCCAACAATGCTCACTCAGTAATGTGATTTCATGTACAGGCCTGTATTACTACATTCACTCGAATCTAAGCTGCCAGCCAACTGAAACCTCTGCAACATTCCCACATGCGAAAACACTACCCCTAAAGTATTTGCACATGTACCTTCCAGTAAGAAGGTTGAAATGTACATTAGTGGGTCATTCTTCAGTTACAACAAGGATAATATCAAAGAGAGAGTCAAAAGCTTAGCCATACTTACGAAAAGAAAGAGGCAGAAGACGAAATAAAGGGGAAAATCTTACCTCCTGCTTGGAGCCTGGAAATACACATTAGCATCATGATGACCATCTTGAACAACATGTTCTCGCTGATGTGATCTGGGGTGAGCTCCTGTGAGTTGTTGCACGTCTTTATATGTTCCAGCAACTCCTCCTCATTCTTCAGGTCTGAATCGCAAGGTGCTATCTTCGCATATGACAGGCAGTGCTGCAGATCTCGCATAGTCTGGTGGCACAACTGAAACAAAAAACATAAACTGCTGTAAGGTACATCACACAAATTCCAACGTACATTATATACCGTAAATAACACTGAAATTACACCTCAAAATTGCAACCTCTATTGTACACAACCACCATAGGAATATTTAATCACCACAACCCCTGCTGTTAGTGCTATGGCTTTGTAGCATGCATTGTACGTACAAGTACGTTAACACATTTTGTAGTGTTTATTTTGTGGTCTGGTATACTTTGTAGCATAACTGAAAAAAAAAAATTGCATTTTATAGCATTATAAAACGATACGTATATTTAAAAATGTAAAATAAACTACAGTTACAATACATTATCTTGCCTAACGTCCTTATTCGACAAAGACAATGAAGTGTGGACATAGTTCAAACATCGAACAGCAGATTGCAGCACTGTATTATACATGTGTTGTGATCTATTGATGTTTGAACTACAGCTATGTATTTAGATTAGTCGACTTTGTATTTGCTGCTCTCATTACAAGTTTGCTGTAAATTAATTTTAGTAAAAATCTCTTGGAAGAAAAAGTTACATATTGAAATTAATTCCTTCATTATCATGGCAAATAATATGACGGTAGTTAAAAAGTTTTCGGACAAATTGTATTGTGCTTGCATCATGTAAGCGGGCATGAACGGTTTTTCATATACACACAAATAAGCGACCAGAAAATATTAGGTTTTGCCAAGCAGTAAAGAATACAAAGTACTGTATTTGCAGCTAAAACATTAATAGTTAACCAAATTTGTTTTGTTCCAAAAATAATATACAGTAGAGCCCCGATTTAACTAACTCTGGAATAATGAAAACAGTGATTTAACAAAAGGATTTTCAGGAACCTTCAAAATATAACAAAAAAATGTATTAAATAACTAAGTGACTTTGATAAAATGGAATATTAATTCTATTTTAAGACCTTTAAAACTACTAGCACTGACCGCAGTATATTATTATTTCTTAATAGAAATGCTTAAACCATCAGTCGAGAAACAAAAAAAAAATTCGTTAAAATTCGTTGAAAACTTTGGCCGCAGGAATGATTTTTAGATACGCACGCGCGGGCATGGCCGAGCGAGCACCGCTGTGTTGCGCATGCCTAGATCCTCATACTGGCGGGTAGCGAGTGAACGAGCATCTAGGTACCCAGTCTCCACAGCACGGCGGTGGACAGCGCACGAACCAATTCATAGATAGTGCTTCACGTCTCCGTTAGAATGCGCTGCAGGGCAGTGTGCTCTCTTGATTAATTCTGTTACCAATAGAAGGCAGTGGTGTGCAGCGTGATTATTCACACTCGCATCCCGTGACAAAACAAGCGAGTTTATAAAAAAATACGTAATGTTATTTATGCAGACTTTTTACAATGAATTTACTACCGCGAAAGTAAATAATTTGTTTCTCCTATGCTAAAAAACATTTGAGTGCAAAGTATTTTTAGGTAGCAAACCAACGAGTTTGTTTCACGAGCGCGACTTGCATACAAGCTATAATGGCCGTCGCCACGCGTATTTAATTATTATTTTACCGCTTTCTCGCAAACTTTTAATCCAGTTTTCCTTGCAGTTTAATTTTTTTACAATTTTTCATGGGAATTTCCTTAATTTTGTTGGTGGAGCAGGCGGGAGATAAACGTAAATATAGACGGCTCGGCGGTGTTAGTCATCACATCTCACGTGTTGATGGCGCGCGCAAGGACGGCCTGGCCTAACTCACCATGCGTACGCTCGCAGAGCGTTGCACTGAAAGATTTTGAAGTTTTTTCGCCGATTTTTTTTCTTTTCACGGTTGTGGCTTACCAGTTGACTGTAAATGCGTTTTGTTATTGTTTTGAGCCAATACACTTGTTTTAAAATTACCTTAAATTCTGACGAAACATGCCCGAGGACTTAACTATTGTTTTGTTGATAGTGGGAGGCGGGAGGGGGAGGTGAAGTCGGATTTAACAATACATTGATTTAGAGTAAACATTTTCGGGTCCCATGGCATTTTGTTAAATCGTGGTTCTACTGTATGAGTGATGATGTGAAGATTCTCAAATTAAGTAATTTCAGTCTGGTAGGGCCAACTGGTGGCCAGCAAAATTTAAAGTCTAGCGCTTGTTCCTATAGTTGTGTTTTTCGAACCCGGTTGGTATGTTTACGGATATGGCAATCTGAAAAACCAATTGTTGGCCATTTCGAGGGGTTAGAAAATGATGTTTTAAATAAGCGCGCCAAACCTTTGAAACTAAGGCGACATAGTTTGAAGCGTATCTTCTTTTCGTAGATATACAAATACAATGCACGTTAAATAGTTTCGTCAAAAAAGGAATGGTCATAATTCTCTGCATCACATTTGAAGCGCAGGTAGGGAGTACTGAATCGCGCAGTTACAGATGACAATGGAAATGGTGCAAAGAGTATTGAAATATTTGGCATACTACAGTCAAAACTTCAGGTTTCGGTTTTCTCCATGTTTGACCCCGGTTTAACCTGATGCCCTTCAAAAATTGTGTCAGTGATAAACTTGCAGCAAAGAGTTCAAACCGTGGGAAATCTATCCTGGAATACAATATCCAGCCACTTGTTATACTAATGACTTGGTTTTAGTATAAATGGGATTTCAAAGTCTTTATTCTGCATTAATAATCTAGCAAATTAATTTTAAATTTTAGATGGTATTTTTTTCTTACAAAAATCATCAACAATCAATGAAGGGAAAAAGAACTCTCACACTTGCATTTATCAATATAGTAATTGTATGCCATCTGTGCCGTCACTGCATTGCAAATGTTTATGAAAAAGTGTATATTCGTCGCCTGGAACACATTAAGGGCCGTATTTATAGACCTATTTCGAATGACAACCAACTGCTCACCAATGCTTTCTCTATGGGGATAGCAGTTGGTTGTCATTCTAAAAAGGTTTATAATATCGGCCCTAAGTGTGGGGCTTACTTACTCAATTCATTAAAATTGGAACACTTATTTGTGTTTATAAATGTGATTCTGAAATTAGTGTGCGTATCTAAACCTAAAAGTCTGGTACTATCGATATTTACCACAAATTTTTAACAAAACTGTATCAAGATAATGGCACATAGATTTTATAAAATAAAAAAAAAAATTATGTTGATAAATACCATAAAAAAATCTATGTAGAAAAATAAAAATAAATGATAAACCTTAATTGAAATGTTGATATTAAAAAATTTACATTATCGGCATATCGATGTACCGAAAAGTTACAGTGTTATCAGTACACCGAAAAGTTACAGTGTTATCGGTACACCGAAAAGTTACAGTGTTATCGGTACACCGAAAAGTTACTATATTATTGATATACTGAAAAGTTATGGTATTTTTGATATACCGAAAAGTTTCGATATTATTGATATACCGAAAAGTTACGATATTATCGATATACCAAAAATATTGAGAATTCAGTTGAATTTAATATTGATATCAAAATTTCTGATGTCGAACAGCCCTAGTACCAAGCCCTAGTAGGAATGAAACTGGACAAGCAATAAAAGCAAGAGCATCCTGTGCCTCGTACCTGCTGGACATCATCAGCGGGTGGCTTGTTGAAGAACCAGACGTCTTGCAGCAGCAGGAACTGGGCCACCAGCAGCCGGATGTGGTCGTGTTGTGGCGGCAGCTTGCCCTCGTCCCATTGGCTCTGCTGGTGCAGCCACTGCGAGTTCTTCTCCAGCAGTCGCATCAGGTTCCCTTCCGCTCCTTCAAACGACTGCTCGCACATCAGGCTGCCAGGAAGACACAAGAGCCAGTGTTAGGGACGCATAAGGGATTTTGATATTATGTGGGTACAAGGGAATTATAAAAATATACATACAGTAAATTCCCGATTAACTGTGATAGTTGGGACTAGAGAAAAAACAAATACAGTAAGTGAATTTGTACTAAAAAAACTGGATAAGCAAATTAATAGTTTTACAGTTATTGGAACAGTTATTTTGACACCCAAAATTTTGATATAACATAGTACCTATTATATATTTTAAAGCAAACACACATCATTCACTGTGTGCCCCACCGGGCACGGACAGCCAGGCCGAAACCCTAACCAAGGCTAAGCCTGACAATCACGGGCTAATCCCAGAGTGGAGTAATACAAAACCTTGGCCTAAACACTTAATACAACACGCAAAACTTACACAGGGTAAGCACGAGGATGCGACACTACAGAAACGGAAATATCTGTAATGAATTAAATTGGGCGATTTACTATGCAGACATTATACACAGTAGGTCACAGTAGCAGAATACAAAATACGAGTTTGACAATACAAAATACGTTGCGGACACAATGGCCTTAAGCAAAAACGTTCTCCCAGACTAGGTAAGTAATTTGAATTTAATTATTAAAGAAACAGAGAAACGTATGCCTTGACTCCATTCCACTCTCCACATCGACGTCCGAACTACGCAAGAATTATAAAGACGGAAAGACAGGAAAAGTAATACAACAAACGTGAAAGTTACAAAGTTAATTCAAGCTGAGAACAAAACCGCGTATCAGTTAATCATATTGCAAAAGAACAAACGCAAAGTAACACTTACCAAAACTTGCCGCACGATCGTAGAGGTAGAGAGTGGAGAGGCAGAACCTAGCTGGTCGGAAGCAGAACCAAGAGTGATATCACAAGTGACGGCTGAAGGGCAGGCAGCGGTAGGGAAGAGGAAGGGGAGGTAGGTCGGCCGAAGGGAGGGGACACGAAGACTGCCAAGGGAGACCTGAAAATGTACGAAGCGGCGAGGCGTGCGCGCGCTACAGTTCAAATGCGCTACTTCTACACCAACACGGAGCACCAAGATTATAGCATAGATAGTTCAGGGGGCACAAAGTACGTAGGCACTAGGTTCCTAGGTATGTCCTCTTCAGGTGGGAAGTGCTGTCCCAGCACAATTGTATGTGCAGGATTTCAAGTACCATGTGTAGTAAACATATTACATGAATCTGCAACTGACATTTATGTTGCACCAAGTGTAATACAACTCACTGTGCATTGAGAATACACAGCTCATAGCATGCAAGGTGCGTCCCCAGACAGTGAGGCACTGTCATTGAGAGTAAGCGGTGCATAGTGAGGGAGTGTGTGTTTGTGTGCATCGCTTTCTAAGATGTGCAGAGACCCATCCTTGAGACGGTACAGTGTACGAACGCAATGCAGTAAAGATGATAATGGGGGGTTCAAATGAGGCAACCCATCATTCAAATGTACAGCACAAGCCCCACTAAAAAATTGCCCTTAAAATACAAATGCAGAATGTAACCGTAAATTAAAACAAGGAAAAAAAAGTCAAAGTTGGGGACAATCGCAATGAATTTTACTCATCTCGATCAACAAATGTAAATTGCTTTCTCATTCAGTCTCAAGAGACTTGGTTGAATGTCTTAAGATTTCTATACAGTTTAGTTACTATGTGCTTATTACAATTTTTACTGATTTATACACGCATTAAAAAAAATGAAATTTTTTTTAATGTGATAACATTTATACACACTTGATATGAACATTTTAGAAATGTCAGAACTGTGCCCTTTTTGAAAAAGGTTTCTTGGTTTGGCACCATAATTGGTGCTTTTGTTTACAACACATCTTATTTTTTGTTCACTTAAATTTTTGAAACTGTTTTCAACTTTTCCACGGTTGTTATAAAACTGTCGTTTTAGGCTCCGAAAATGACAAAACAAACCACAAAAAGTACACAATGATACACGAGCCACAGAGATAAACTTGTAAGGTATAGTGGTATATTGTACTGGTGCAATCAGATACACGCATAAACGGGCAAAAATGGATGACATACACAGCGTCGGTAACAGGTTGATAGTTTAAATATGTAAACATCTGTTCCTGCAGCACAGCGCTAGAGACCTACATGGTACACTGCTTGTCAACAAGTTGCCAGTGACCGTGTTTTGTCTCGCTTTAGGCATGTAAACAGAGGAGCAATAACGGCACTGGCACACGCATCAAGTAGTGTTCCTTGTCGCCTTTATGCACACACGGAGTACTAAACAGGCATGCAATGATCTGGATATACAGTAGAACCCTGTTACTGTATAACGTTTTTCAAGGGACATGTGAAAAAAAGTGTTATATGCAGGAAAATGTTATAAGCAGGAATCAATATTTTTACACCAGTAACAGGATATTACACAAACGTAACTTAAAATTTGATAGTTTATGTACAGTGAATAAGCCTATAATGAGATTGAATGAGGATTTAGCTACTGTGCTATCAGAAACATGATGAATACATACATTGTGTGTATAATAGAGGCTTTCCCACTTGTCTTCTTCATGATCGTCATATTCAGGATCACAGTCTTTAATTTCATTGTAATGTACACTTATGATACTTTCCCAGACATTAATTTGTTTTTTTACAGATATTTTTAGTCTACAGCTTAGTAAATTTATTAAAAACCATAGAGTTAAGAAAAATTTTATCAGAGTTTTGGTTAATGTCTGAGAAAAAAGTGATGTTATATGCTGGAAATGAAAATACCAGTGTTGTTATAAGCAGGAAATGAAAGCATTATGCTTTATGTAAAAATGGTGGGACCAAATAAAAGTGATGTTATATGCAAGAAAATGTTATATCCAGAAATGTTATAACAGGGTTCTACTGTAGTAATCAGACGCAGGGCAGTGTCCAGAGGGAGGTGGATGGTGTGGTAGGCGGAGGGAGAGGGCAGTACGGAGCGGCACAGATAAGAAAGAATAATAGGGAGTTTACTGTATTTGTTAGTATTTTGAAAGTATTAATACACAAATAGGCAGGTACTTTTAGTAATATTACTGATAACTGTTCCATGTACAGTACTTTTATATAACACTGATCTTTACAATCAAAGAACATATAGGTGGACGTAAATATTGGGCACGTACCTTGGTTGAATGGGACATATACCTTTTGAACATTGTCCTGACATCAGCATGACGAAAACTGTTGTGCGTTCAGCATTTACTGATCATAAAATATTTATATTTCTTGCGTGTCATGCAATAATGAAAAGTGTGCAAAATCATAAAACCCATGTACGTACTTGTTACTCTACTGTGGTATATTTACAGAGTAATGCTTTTTGGATTACATTAAAAACAGTAATGTTTATACCTATACCGCAAGAAAACACTACAATTCACTTTCTCTGAGTTCAAGTTTATTAAAACTTGTAGGACAAGCAGAAACCATACAATACTAAGTCATACTCTTTACTGTCCACCTCTTTCAAAATTCAATTGATATACAAGTATTTTATTTTAACTTTATAAATACACAATGAAACCCTCTCAAGACATTCCCCAATTATGAAGAATTCTGCTAAACAAGTTTAATTACTTTGCATCTTTACAGGATTTGACTATAGTTCCAATCTATTGTGTATAAATGTCGTGCTGGAAAGAGAAGCTATCACATAGAAAACGTAACTGTCCCTTCATTGTCATTTTTGCTGCGTCAAGTCGAATTGGTCTGGACTACGTGATTCCAGCAAGAAATTACAACTTCCACTGCCTGCACACTGTGTTGAGAGAGTTGTTACTTGTCCACTGTACTGACATTGATTGGCAAACGTGCCGACACTTATGTTGCAGAAATTCTTTACTTACAGAATTACAACGTTTTATGACCACCAGATAAGTTTGTAGGAATATGTAACAATATATTTTTAGAGTGATTACATACAATACTTTAATGAAACCTAAAACTAGGTGTACTTTCACTTGTTTAATTTATGTACCTTCTACTTTATAAAATCAAAATAAACTCTTCTTATAGAAATTTTTTGTTCAAAACCAGAAAAAAATTTCACAAACACAATTTTTTTTTAAAAAACAAGACATTAAATTATAATATTAATCATTTCAATCCCAACATCTGAAAATCAAATGAGTAAAATTTTTTTTTCAAATGGACCAAGCGTTGGTTTACATATCAATACACATTAGGTAGATAGGTTTAAGTAAAATTCTGTTTTATTACAAGTTATTTCAAGTGCCCAATCGGAATAAACAAATGACTGACAATGCCCGGAATAATGTGGGTTGGAAATATCCCAACAACTATATTATAATGTGCTTCTTATATTTACGCCTTGAAGAAATATGCTACTATACAGCTAATTGTGATACATTTTTAGACCCCCCCCCCCTTTCCAACATCATTATTTTTAACGTGCCTTGGTTTTTAGCACATCCAGTAATTTGCTTATTCTCACACAGCACATTCCCAATTACATGTGTGTGAGAGAAAGACAGAGACAAGTATAAAAAAAACTTAGTGAAATCTACCACATCGTGAATAAATATTTTATGGGAAAAACTATGGAAAGAGGTGAACTGGGAAATGAAAGAAGGTGGCAACAAGTGGGTCAATTACAGTATCAAGTTTGGATGCTTTATACAGTGGAATCCCTATTTTACACTTCTCAAGGGACCTGGAAATATTGTCGTAAAATGCAGGAAAGTGTAAAAAGAGGGAAATCTAATGTAAAAGCAGCAAATGGGACCACAAAAAATAGATGTAAAATGAGGGAGAGTGTAAAAACGCAGGGTGTAAAAAAGGGGTTCTATTGTATTTGCAAAAATTTTACACTAAATGCTAACAATAAGACTGTAACTTATAAGTAATAAAAAATACAAATGAAAAAATAAACCTTATTTAAAAAATTAAATAAAATACACACCATCTCATGTAATGGTAAGCAGCATCAAGTGACCAGGTCTTGGAACCTGCCATGGTTCCCAACTGATTGTGTGGCATTCCAACTTCATGCTTCATGTTGAGGGCCTTAAAAACATAAAATTCAGAAATAATCCAAATGAAAGTTTAGTTATACCTTGGACATTGTGTAGGGAGAGGGAGGGGGGATGGCAGTGGCTGAATGGTCAGACCATTCGCCTCCCACCAAGGCGATCCAGGTTCAATTCCTGGTGGGGTCAGGCACCAGATTTTCGCATGTGAGAATTTAGCTGGACGATGCCACTGGTCGGCGTGTTTCCTCAGGCATCTCCCGTTTCCTCCACCCTTTCATTCTGGCACTGCTCCATTCTCACATGTCACCCCTCACCAGCGCCTAAGACCTCAATGTTGAGCGCCGACCAAAATCTCTCGCTCAATCTCACTTAGACATAGTGACTATATTTTAGAGGCTAATTCCACAGCTTAATAGACGTAAGCCTGCTTTTTTTTTTACAATGGTTTTGACTTTATTGTTTTAAAGGCAACCTAATGCTGCATCAGTATCAAAGAATTAATATGTTGTCCACACAAAATGAAGTATTTTTTGTGGGTAACTTTGTATTATTTTGCAAAAAGACTACATATACAGTAAAACCCTTTTAAGAAGTTTCCCATTTAAGAAGTTTCCTGTTTAATAAGCATACGTAATAATTTTTCACCTGTCTATATGCACAAGTGTAATTTGACCCTTTTAAGAAGTTTTCCTGGTTAATAAGCATTATTTTTGCTTGTCTCAACACAAACGTCTTAACAGGGCTTTACTGTATTTGTGCATACATGACTGCAAGCAGACATGAATTTTTCTGAAGCATTACATAAAAAAATCTTTTGAGTTTATTGCACCAAAGTGAAAAAGCTACAGAGCATTGTATTAAACCTTCACACCATGGGATTCTACTTTCAAACCACAATATGAGAAAATTATTTGTATACCGTATTTGAAAATTAACTTGGTGTAAATATGTAGGCCATCCCTGGTTAGCCTTCCAGTGTAATAAGGGAGCAATAACAACGACTCTTGACTGTAAAGAATATTTTTTCTGTAAACTTAGAAAAGTGTACTAACAAAAAATTATAAAAATTAGGTTTATAAAGCGAAATCTTAAAAAAATTACTTTGATAGACAGCAATACATAACATGGTTGCAAAGCAAGCCACACAAAATGTTTCGTACTGTAGAAACTAGAAAATTGGTCACTGAAAAAAGTTTATTTCTGCAAGTCCATTAAAAAATTGCACTGCTAAAATAAAAATAACATTAAATGTGCATGATCATATTTTATAAAGATGTGCAAAAGTTGGCAACACTGTGAACACAAAACTGCACCCTCAGCATTACAAAATGAAAGTACATCATAAACATACCAATGGCCTTGGTTTACGAGAAGTAGCAAACAACTCTGGCATCTCAAAGCGTTATCAGTGACGAACAACCGTTCTTATCTGTGCAGTTATTATTGTTTTGTGAAATAATTCAAGGTGACTCCTAGCACTTAGCTACAAACTGAATAAAGTTATTATGATCTCCAACTAGACCTAACCAGAGCCTATTTCAATGTCTTGGTAAAAAAAATTTCACCACTAATATCAATCACATAGTAATAGTGCTAACTAAATATCACAGTTAAAATTAACTTGTATACCATACGTCACAACAAACAGGAGGCTATTTACACACACAAAAGCTACCTAAAAATAATTTATAAAACGTAGTCTTTAAACATATGGTACTACACATTTAGCTGCAGTTAACAGATCAAAATTTTTATCAGGGTGTCCAGCAAAAGTGGTATTTGAATTTCCAGTACATTTCACACATTCCCTAAGAAATTCCAGTACAATACTTTAAATGTGAGACAATGTTAACTTGAACTATCGAAACAGACTCACAACCATACAATTTTTATGTTAATTTGTCAAGTACAGTCCTTTCTAATAAGCCTCGGAAACACAGAGTATAAGTACTTAATTACACTTTTTTCGTAAATACGGATTAGATTATTTTGATAAAAATTTTGCTATTTTTCCTGTCTGTTCGTCATAAATTTCACCAAATTTTTTTTCTTACCAGCAAATATTTTTAGTGGTGGCAGAGGTGTGTAAAATATATTACTTAAGTCCATTGTTTAATTAAAATACTTCCCTTTATACACATTTGTAAATTGACTGAATTGTTGGAAGTCCACTTTTGTTGCATTTGATGGTTTAGTCCATGTGAACAACACAGAAATACATATGAATAGAATTGTGGGAAGAAATTTACTAAACATGAGGGACCAGCACAATATAATATTGTATTTATTATTATTATTTATAAAGTCTTAAATCATACACATTTCTTGACAAGCACGTACGATAAAATTTAACAGTTAATTAACCCTCCAGATTTTTTCACCTATTTACATAAAACTGTGAGCTAAATTTATTTATGTCACATTTTAACATGTATAATTAGTTTTCGGCAAAAGAAACAAGTGCTAAAGGATAAATATTTCAATTTTTAATTATATCCTAAATACCTTGAATGTATTCATTCGTGTTTCGCACCTACTGTATGTTGCCTATTTGTAGGCACAATAGTTCTATCATCGTTTTCACTGTTTTTTGCTGCAGATAAAATTAATGCCCTATTTTTCCAATCATTCCTGGTTTTTCATACGATGCATGATGAAAATCTTTGCAGTTTCCAGAGACATTGATTCAATCAAATTTCACATCACAAAATGGTAATGCTTACAACTTCATCATAATCACAAAAGTACTTGTACTTAATCCTTGCTGTTGTGTAAATATGTTCAAGCTTTATTTAATTGCAATGTTAAACAACATTAAAAATTACCAGATACTGTGTAAAACAGGATAAATAAACACATTAAATAAACCTAAACACACGCCGGCCATTTTCTGGTCAACTACAATAAACTCGAATCTCTATTTCTATGTCAAAAATTGATTCTGTCGATTCATTTGCAGTAAATTCAAGAATCAAAGACTATACTTTATTACAGCACGTGTTAAAAATTTTTGTAATTTCACACAGAATAAATGGACTTCACGAATTTGAACAAAAACTGAAAAATACACGATTTTGTGGGTTGCGATAAACATTTATCTCTCGAAATAACTAAAATTGCAGCTGTTAAAGTACTGTCCAATTTCTTGATGAATGATAAAGAAATAATTGGTGGCAGAGAAATCCCACAGAAAAGAATGATTTCAAGTACTGTGAAACTTCCCTTAGCGGACACTTCCGAAAAACTGACATTTTTCCGATCACCAGCAGATTAACATGGAGCCTTATGGAGAAATACTCTCCAAATAACAGACATTCTTGTTAACGGACGCGGACACATAATAAGTAGTGAATAACGGACAAAATGCGCAAAAAAAGCACGAAAACAGTTGCAAAGCAGCTTCAATGAATGTTTCGGCAGCGAATCGTAACTAAGAAAGTGCGATTTGTACACCCCTTGTAAGCATGTAGCGCGTAGCCTCACGTTATCTCGACCCTCCCCCCCACACACACACACGCGCGCAGCTGCCGTGTAAATTGATCCTCCCACCACACATGCATGCGACTTGTGTTGTAGCGCTTAGTCATTGTTTACTCTTCTTTTCATGCACTTCACGTAATAGTGTACCAGTCGTAATTGAGTGACTTATTTTATGTGAAATGTCTCAGAAGCATAAATGTTTAACTTTAGAGGATAAATTAGCTGTGATTAGGATGCATGAAAAAGAAAAATTAAGCGTCCGTGACGTTGCTGCGAAGTTCGACGTGGGGAAAACTCAGATTGCCGACATAATAAAAATAGAGAAGCAATACTGAAGTCGTGGATGGAGAATAGCAGCGGTTCCAGTGACATGAGCTACAGTTAACGTAAATATGCACCACAAAACATTGGCATCAAACTTTTTTTTAATAATTACCCACGTCGATCTCGGAAACTTTAACACACGACTCGGGAATATTTCACGTGCCGAACCGGCTGACAGTGCGAGCGACGTGTAGACAAGGCACACGGTCTCGTGCTCGCGCGCGCCAGTGTGTGTGGATGAGTCACGTCAGCCAGCCAGGTGTATCGGCGCGTGGTAAGATTTACTGCCGTACATCGTCCAAATGTTTTAAAATTTCTCCGAAAATACCACAAATATTCGGCCTTGGACTAGCGAGAGTTTAATGCAGTATAGAGTTAAGAAAATTATGTAGGTCTACCCTTTTTGTATTTAAATTTTTTATATATGTATTATATTTTTTATATACTACTGTAATTCCTAATAGCGGACACTTCTCAATACCGGACATTTTTTTATGCACCAGAGGTGTCCGGTATTTGGAAGTTTCACTGTACATTTCCCGCACATTCCCGACCCCGAAAAAATCACGTACAATTCCCGTACTTCCCGCAATTTCCCGATCGCTGGACATCCTGTTTTATGCAAATTTTCTTAACTGGGGGAAGAAAAGAAGAAGAAAAAGTAAGAATAAAAAGTATCAGCAGTAATAGTATTTTAATATCATAGAGTAATGTTAACATTACCAAGATTACATGAATTCTTCAGCAAACATTCTTTTAATTTGATAAAATACCTAATAACCGTAACAATACCAGTAATTTTTTGGTTTGCTATTACTATTTTTCTTTATTCAAATCCTAATTCTACAAACTGATTGTATGCAATTACTGTTACAATTGAGACAACTACAGTTGTCTCAGTTTAATTTTAGATGTTTAAGTTGGCAGCTAAGTAGCATGCCGATTACCCCCAGTCAGTGGCAACATCAACCCACATTTTTGTTCCCTACTGTTGCAGAAATTATTAATAGATGGATTTATTCTAAATGAAAATTTTATCATAAGTCAGTAACTACCGTATTTCCTTGAATCGAAGACGCCAACGATTCTACAACGCATCTTGCTGTTCAGAAATTAGTTAAGAAAAATATTGGTAATGGTAACTAACGTGCAACAGTAAAATCTGTTTAGAGAAATAATATTAAAGAAATACTGTATTACCATTACCCTTTATATACACCTGTGATCTGAAAATCCTTGCCTTTTCATGAAATGAATAATCCACCCACAACTTTCCCTGAACTGGTGCTGTGCAATGTCATGTCACAATGGAACCTCTTCTTCTTCAATTTCTGGGAAACTGCCACGTTTCAGCCCTTGAAAATCCTTCCTAAAACTTCTTGACGGAAATATTACATGACAATTTTTCCTCCAGCAACAAACATTAGACTCGTTAATTCATAAATGTGAACCCGCCACCCTGTTTCCATTATTTTCTGCAAAAATAATTACTTTTTTTTTTCAATAAGGCAGTGCAACGCACACGATTTTCGGCCGTCATATACAAAAGCCAAAACAAATCTTATGGTACAGCGTAGTGTGAAGTGTTCAGCCACTTCCCCATCCTGTTTAAATATTTATGAAGTGTTTTTATTTTCTTATTTAAATTTATATTTAAATCTTTCTTAGCAGGCTATATGTCATTTTCAGGGTGAGTTTGTCAGGTGTCCGGTATGATACAACAGAATTCAATAGCCTAGTAATTGGGGACATGTTAATTTAAATTCACCTTTTCAAAATTCAATATAAATATAGTCAAGGAATTTTAAAGTAGAGTCATTTGATTATTTTCCTGGCTTGTTTGGTTTCAAATTGACCACAGCAAAATTTTAATTATTTTTGTTGATATAACTTTTTCTTGTATTTTGACCAATTTTTGAGTTTTGGCTATTTTAGCTTATTATTAAATTTTCCCTGGTGAAGTGAGTAACTTCAGGTGTTGCAAGCTTCTCCAGGCTGTAGGATTTCTGGCGCCGACGTTGTGGTTGATAGCTTGCTTCATGGAATTCTCTCCATGACGTAGGTTATTGACGCACGTAGGTCAGCCATCACAGGGGGTTGCTTAGGGTATTGCGCCGCGAAAGTAGTTCCACTGTTGCGCACTTTTTGTCCTCAATTATATTATTTGTGTGGATAAACAATTTTATTTCGATGTAAAACCTATAAATGGAAATTTTGGAATCCTTTGTGAGCTGTTTTATGTGTAATTTTGCGGGTTTTGTTAAATTTTGGATACTGTTGTATCACTCCGCCGTGTGCGCTATTTGTTACCATGTCCGTTGCCGTGAGAGAACAGTGGGTGGCGGGCGCTGGCCCGAGGCGGTTGAGAGTTTATTAGTCGTGTGATGATGGCGGAGGAGAGAGACGTCTGGATGTTGTGAGGGCGCTGCGGGGCTGGCCCTGGGAGCGCTGGAGAGACTGTTTGTGCTTCTAGAGTTTTTTTGTTTGTTTCGTCTGAACATTGTCAAATGGTGGCGGGAAATACGGGGGTTCTTTTTGGATAAGTGTATGCAGTCATGGCATAGCACTGGTAAAATCGCAGGCA
>PNEQ01003510.1:0-18017 GCA_003012365.1 Medauroidea extradentata | reverse complement strand
TTATTGGTGCTTAGTAAATAACCGCCTTTTGTAAGAAACTGCCTTTTGTAAACATCTGTCAAAGTTAAACAAAAAATAAATCAACCGTTGACTGAGTGAGTTGTTATTGATGAAGTCACGATGATTGGTTAACCCTGAAATTAAATCAAACTGAGCTATCCGGAGCACGCGCAAACTTAACATAACCTCAACACCCACTGCAGTAGACTACAACAGCAATAGACCACATAAACAAGCAGCAGACGCAAGAGGGACGCGTCACAGTAGCATGCAGTTGTTGCTTTCGGCACTACATAACAAAGCTGTTGTATACGCGTGAACGTAGTTGATGCTTTACCCGCTAGATGGGCGACGTGCGTGTGGTTACAATACTTGCTAGATCGCTCCGACTCAGTCTAAGCCAGCAATGGTGGCGGGCAATGTTCGCATACGCGTGTTTACAGAATTTAATTTTTTTTTACAGTAAGTCATGAATTTCACCTTATGAAGCCACGTATGCAATAATTTCTGTTTGAAACTAAGGCACAACATAAATCATCAATTACAATACCTCAAGACATACAGCAGGCATTTTTTTTATCAATTGGTACGTTCAACTGGACGTGTTAATGTCAAACATTCCTTTTATTATTTTATCAAAATAATTGTAGGTAAAAGGGAGCACAGTGCAAGGAAAAAAGTTAATTTTAACCATCCAAATAAACTTGTTTTTCACTTTTTTTTTTTTACCATAAAAAACATTGGTAGCCAATTGTAAGATGCACCCATGTTTTTCAAAAAAATATGCGTCATAGAATCAGGTAAATGTGGTAGTTAGAACAAATGCACAATTAACATAGATTACAGGAGTAAGTTTTCAAAACACAAATTATTTTATTAAAAGCCCACTGCAGTACATACTACTTATATTATTTTCGTCTTCAAAGTACCTACTCCTACCTAATTGCTAATTTTATTGTCATTGCATACTAATCTTGTATAATTTGCACACAAATTACACAATTCATGGTTTCTTTATAAAAAAAAAAAAAAAAAAACATGCCCAAAAAATATTACTTAAGTTGGAAACTAAATAACACACAATGTACAGGTCATTGACTAACATCCATTTTACGTCACTGACAACAGCCACGAGATAACCATTTTCAAACCATTGATTATAGAGGCAACTTCCCAACAGAAACAGTAAATACTTCATTACCATAAATGTTAATAATTGTAAAATGTAAATATATGAACGAAAACATATTTGAAGTACAACTGATAATATGCGAGATAATAACCTCCATAATCTGTACTACCCTTTCTTTGTTATACATTATTTATTTGAAAAAACTGATTCATGAACAATATCAGCTTTCTAGAAAGTTGGTTTAACAAAATTGTAAAACCCCTTTTTTTTCCAAAAATAATTTTATATACAGTATTACATCTATGTGGAAATGTGTTTATTACATCCTTTGACATGTCCGTGTCAAAATTGGAACCAAATGTTGCTTTCACAATATTTTCAATCTTACTTTGATATTATGAAAAGAATGTCTAAATATCTTAATTAAATTTGTAATTTTCCAAATTTCCCACATGTCCAATGCTGTGGAGTGGTTTTCTTGGGTTGAGATTGTTTACCTTATCCTTTCACTTTATTCTGTTGTTTTACCATACTTTCTGATCCTTAAATCACTACTTGTTCTTTCCCCAGCTCAGAAAAGAGCTGCAGGACTTCCTATGAGGTCGAGGACACAATATATCTACGTGCACAACTAGCGGCACCGTACTTACCTGCATGTAATACCGCTGGGCAATACCACTGTCCCACGAGACGTGCAGGTCAAGAAGGTACCTGTTCAAGTCACCCAGGTATATGAGGCACCGGTGGGCTGCCTGCTTGGCCCACTCCACATACAGGGGGTCTAGATTCTTCTTCTGCGATGAGCTCTTTCCTGTTGGCACACAAACTTTACGTAAGACACACACGTGACACTGGGAAAAGCTGTTCGCAGTAACATCTTGTATTGAATGAAAAAAAAAAAAAAAAAAAAAAAAAAAAAAAAAAAAAAAAAAAAAAAAAAAAAAAAAAAAAAAAAAAAAAAAAAAAAAAAAAAAAAAAAAAAAAAAAAAAAAAAAAAAAAAAAAAAAAAAAAAAAAAAAAAAAAAAAAAAAAAAAAAAAAAAAAAAAAAAAAAAAAAAACAAACATTTCTTTTGTTGCAGCTCCAAACAAGTTATGATCATGGTGAAATCCAAACACAATTTTTATGATGCATACTTCTATGTTTATGTTGATAAGTTGCAGAAAGATAAAATGGATGAATGTAAGGTGCGTAAGGTGGTTTTACGTCTCTTCGACAAAGAGGTCATTAGAGATGGTGAAACTTAGTACAATGGCAGGAGCTAGGAGAGGAGTCAGCCATGGCCTTTGTTCAGGAACCATACAACTGATACAAGTAGCTGGCTAATCACAATTCAGCTATAGCAGCCAATAACGAACACCCCAAATTAGTTAAATGAACGAAATCTAGCACTTCACTTAGGCTACAATAAGTTTATATACCAAGACTAATATTATCCACAGTTTACACTTTGCACAAAGTAGGAAGCAAGAAAGGCACTACCACATTTTTAAGTTAACATAAATACTGCATGAAAATGTTAGCGTATATCAATTAAAAGTTAGTGGACCGGGTACGTGAGCCGTGCTGTAGCGTAACAGGGAAAGCATTTTTTTCTTGTATAACTGTTAAAAAGGTTTCCAATGCATTTATCTACGATAAGAAGAAACACTTCAAACTGTGTCTCTATGATTTGATAAATGCTGTTCGCTTATTAAAAACACAATTCACAAGCTCCTCAAAAGTGCAGTAGCTGAGAAAATATTGATCGTAACTGTAAAACTAAGCCATATAAACCTGCAATGGACTTTGCCACAAACTTTCACAAATAAAAAAGGGTCATCGCTTGAAGTCCGACTGAAAAGCTGTATCTATGAAAGCACTGGACGCTAGTTTAGTCCTTTGCGCCTAGAGGCGATGAGGTGTTTGAAGGGACATGTTATAATCGACTTATCACCTTCCCCGTTCCTATGCCCCAAACGTAAAGAGGAAGCTACGGCCCACTAACTCTTAGGTGCAACTGACTCCTGGTAATTCAGAATAACGTGGCGACCAGTCAAGAAACCCTAGTTACATTTTTTTTTAAATTTACACTTTTCTGCCACTTTTTAATACAACACAACCTAAGTAATAACAGAAGTGTATAGATTGTACGATACTCAAAATCTAACGTTTGAGGTTCCAATAAATATTATATTTTAATTATTATTCTAGACAACTAAGTCAATAAACTTAATTATATATATGCAAGGTACAATAGGTCATTAACCAACATACATTTTACGTCACTGACAACTGATAATGACATACCGTATTGCTTTGAAAATAAGATGTCCTCTAATATTAGCCGCACTATTAAAATTTACTATACAAAATTTAAAACTAGAAAAACTCCAATACAAGCCTTGGCCAAAAATTCCAAGAACTAGGTTAGGGTAGAAATGTTTTGCTTGGTCCCGCCGGAATTTCTGTACAATGAATGTCAAACTGGTGCACATTAATCTCAATCAATTTATTGATGTTTGCGTTTCCCGTAAAATAAAAACAAACGGATCCGATTGCAGAACATAACACAATACATTCACACACTCCCGCACAAAAAAATGTTGGTGAAACGGCGGATCAATCGATGGTAGTGACTGTCGGCTGTTTTACAGGCACAATTCTTTAACGCCATATTTGTTTTGTGTTGTGATTATCAATATCTTGTTCTTACGCAAACGCAACATTCGTAGTTTGGCTATACTGATGACGTATTCCTATGTCTATGATTTGTGTTTGTTTTATTTGGGCATTGAAGTAATAATAATAAGTTATCCTCACAATTGGGCTATCGCCCGGTGGCGAGTAGACTCTTCCCCATCGTCACAATATTATCCTTCCAGTCCCTTCCTAAACCTTCCAACCCCTCTCACAGTCTCCAACTATTTTGCAGGACATTCCACTCCCTTACCGTCCTTACAAGCATACACTATCTACCCCTCTCCGTTCTCCTCCACACTATCCGAATCTTTTCACTGTTGATTCCTCTCCCCTTGAATGATCCCATAGTTAACCTGCAGAGCAACCTTCCCCACCCACCTTCACCATTCCTCACCTCGTACATCCTAATCATTATTTATTGCTTTGATTAAAGTTTGAAAGGAAACAGAATGGAATAAAGTTGACTATTTTAATTTTCTGTTTTCGTCGAGTTTATTTGTTAATTTTTTTTAACTACGTGGTAGAATGATTCTATACGCTAAATAAAAAAATACAATATGATGCTAACATAACTCGGCCAACATACAACGTTGTATGAGACAGTTGCAATCAAAATGAATGATGAAGTTGAAAAACCCCAGCGAATTGGATGTTGCAAAATGTCTTGGCTCTTACAAATTGCCTTAAAAAATAGTTTTTTTACCGGTACGTAATGCATTATATTTAATTGTACATACATTTTGAGGTTATGTGTGCTATGTTTTGTGTTCACTAAGTTTAGAATATAGCATTATCTAGATGGTTTCCAACGATGTAGCGAGGTTTACGTGTTGCATGCGGGTTCAAATATTTTTGTAAATTATGAAATTTTGGTGGAAAAAATTATTTTTGTAAACATGCGAAAATAAGCCGCACACAAGTTTTAAGACTCCAAAAATTGTAAAAAATATGTGACTTATTTTCGGAGCAAATAGAGCAACATTTTAAAAATACTGATTAGATATGCAGTGCTCACTGTATCGCGAACCATCTATACTAATGTAATTCAACATATTTTAGTGTCAAAATGCTGTTCAGCACGAAACTGAATTAAGTAACTTACACAAAACTACAGCTCACCTTTTGGCAACCCTTCATTGTTTATGAACAGTGGAAAGTCCACAAGTCCTTCAAAATCAAGTTTGAACTCAGTCTGGAGGCGAAATAACAGGTGATGATACTGGCCCACACCAGCCAACAGATGGTGTTTTATGTGCGACACCTCAGTGGCACTCCAGTTCTGCTCCTGGACAATAAAAAATAACAGGTTTCAAACACACCAAGGCAATTACTAACAATGTGCAGGAGGGATAGAAAGGAAAACAAATGTCTGTCTATAATGTGTTCCTATGCCATTCATCTGAGAGTGTGATTAAGGGCCGAATTCAGAGACGTCTTTCGATGGTTATCCACCCACCCAATGGCTGTTCAATGAAAACTGCTCGGCAGAGATGTCTTTCGGTAGTTAACTGCTGGATACAGAATTCAGACCAGTTGAAAGTGAATGAGCTCTGAAACTCATTCGATAGCCTATTCAGTTTGAAGTAAACAATACAGTTTGAAATTTCTATACTAATGATTCATGTAAAACATTCTCATTTGTGCTTTCAAAGTGTATAAAATATTCTTGCAACTTGGCAGAATCATAATTTTAATACTTTAATGTAAAATTTGTTTTGGAATAAACTTATATGGGTTAAAAATTGTTTCATCCATTAATGACCACACGAGGTACCGGGACTGCGAGACTCACGTGACAATTAGAACTGGTGTTACAAGGGTTTCTCGTTCAATTCTATTGGGCTTCTCGGGCCTTCCGCATAGGTGAACGGGCCTATGGCCCACTGTTCGAGGGCCTGTAGTTCTAAGTGAAAGCATAGAGGAAAAAAAACATATGCTAGCTTCTAAACTATTGATATGTAGGAATAACATTTAGTACACTTATTTAAAACGGTATGCAGAAAACAAAAGAAATAAAATAAATCTGAGTTTTTTTTCACATTTAGGGGGTGATTTGGGCCGATCAAATATTTTTAAAAATTTGATCAAAAATCACTTAGCACGGATAGAGATGTGTTAAAGTAGTTTCCAATTAAAAGTGCAGCCCCAATTTGGACTCCCCTTAAACAAAATTGGGAAAATAATTTTTTCCTATAAATTTTTTCTGCTAAACTTTTAACGCTCTTTCTAATAAACACAAAAACTTAATAAGTTTACGAACAGAAAAAATTTTGCAGCACCCTGAAAAAAGAGAATCCCTAATTTAAAAGTTTCAAAAATTTTAACAATTATTTTCTAGGTATTATAGAGATAAGTACCAGTATCAAATTTCAAGTTGATATCTCAAATTATTTTGATTCTATAGTCATTTATGTACAAAAAAAGTCGAAAACATACCCCATTTGTAACCATATCTCCTCCCAAACGGTGGGTGGGAGGCAGCTGTTTAAGAGGGTTTCCGAAAGAGGAAGACTGTAAGAGGCGCAGAAAATATTTTGCAGCGCCGTATCTCTTGACGGTTCAGGTGCTGTGAGCCCTCAAAGTAGGGCATCGTTTGCAAAAAAACATTTGTTTTTGAATACTGAGATGATGATTAACAACACTCGTTGTCACGTTATAGTGACGGTTGATGATTTGGAGGTTATAAATCATGTTGGAGAGGTTTTTTTATTCCTTGAAGATTTGAAAAACGGAATTTTAGTTCCAAAATTTCCAAATGTGGTAGCCCCCCTTTCATTTGTATCAGGATGGTGAATTTCAAACATAGTTTTCCAAAAACTGTTGTTAGCTCCACTTCTCCTAAAAAGAAAAAAATAAATAAATAAAATAAAAATAAAAAACGTAAAAAAACAGCACCACATAGACAAAGAATGAAGCACTGTATTAACCTTAGACAAATTACGAAGGAACACAAAACAAACGACAGTCGAAAAAATATAGGGCGTGTTCCCAACTCACACTGTAAGCTGTTCAAACGAGAAATTGTTGTGCAGTGTTGCCAGATCCGTGCCGAAAGCTGAGGTAACCGGCTTTCAGCTGGCAGTCACACAAAAGGTGTTTTTGAAGTACAAGAAGTGGAGAGGGTACTAAGTGAACAGGAGTTGACAACTCCTTTAAAGGATGATTCTGAATTTGGCACTAAGGCTCAATTCAGTCGCCACGTTGAATTTTCAAGCAGGGGATAACAGGGAGAAGCCTGGTAGCTACAGACCAGCGAATCTTACATCATATACTGGGAAGGTATAGTAGAGACTAGTGGTCTAGTATGTAGTGCAGGTTATGAGTGAGAGGAACTGACTGCAGGATTGTGGAAGTGATAGGGTGGGGGGTTGAACTGCTGTGGTTCCGTTCCGGTAATCTGGAGCTGTGTTAGGTTCTGTTTGAGGTCTTGGTGCTGTGTCTTAGTAGTTTTCTGTGAGAGGTGCTCCATTCGTCTGAGCTACGCCTTCCCCTTTTGACTTCGGACCTGCCACTCCACTGGCCATGGAGGGGTAGGCCTGGAGGAGGGGAGGGGGTAGTGTCGGCAGAGGGAGGGGGGTGATGGTGTGCGCCGGACAAGGAGAGGTCACTCTTGTGTCAGAGGTGGGAGAGACTGTTAGTGCTTTGAAGCTGCAGTTCCTTTGGGTGGCCCGAGTCAGCTGGGTCAGCTGGACGAGATGGGATTGGAGGAGGTGCCCGGTGTGGGGAGACAGGGTTAGTGCTGGAGTGAGCGGGAACTCGTTGGGACGGCTGTAAGTTGAGCAACCTTGAGGACTTTTCGTCGAGACTGCAGGTCGGTGAGTGAGAAGCGGAAATAACTTCACCTCTTCCGATGGGGCGTTTATAGCTGCCGTGGTGAAAGTAGGACCGATTGCCTGCTAAAAGTCACGCACATGAAATTTTAAGCAGTGACATGGTCAACTGCGGTGGAGTTTAAGCTGTGTTGAGGGAAATTGGGGCACATAGGGAAACAAGCAAAAAACGATTTGCGAAGAACAAGTTCCTTGCCACCAGGGTCGTTTTGACAGAGGTGTCGACGGGTAGCTTGTGTAACTGTGTGGAAACTGGGGCTCAGGGAAAAGGTTTCGCGCACTTAAAAGCGACGTAAATCAATTGGAGGGCCTTAGTGGGCTTGTGGAGTAATAACTGAAGAATGGCTCAGGATTATCAACATTGATTTAGGAAGGCTTATTCACGTGAGACACAGATGGCTGGACTTATAAGAGGACTTGGTACAGGCAGTTGATGAGAGGAAGCTGGTGGATGCCTGCTACATTTACTTTGAGAGGGCATTTGGTAAGGTACCACATAGGGTGTTAACGAGGAAATTTGATGAATTGCTAGTAGAAATTGTAACGAGTTGTACTGGAAACTTCCTCAAAGTAAAAAACGGGAGAGTTACTTGTCACAAGAGGGAGAGGTTACGTCCGGTGTGCCACAGGGAAGTGTGCTGTACTGGAGCCCTTGTTGTTTATAATAATGGCAAATGACATGGGCGTGTGGGTGGGTGGCAAAATAAGATTGTTTGTCGATGACTGTTTTATATAAGCAGAGGTGGTTGGAGGCAACAAGCTGCAGGATGACATAGATAGGATAAGATTGTGGACAGAAGAGAACAAAATGAAAATAATAATGAGAAAGGCAAAGATTGTCAAGGGAAAGAAGGTTAGGAGTACAGACCTATAAAGATGGAAAGGGCAGGAAATAGAGGAAGCTTCAAAATACAAGTGTAGCAGAGTGACTTAGGGTGGAGAGGCAGGTAGAGAGAGGGGTGTCTAATGAGAGAAGGGCTCTAGGAATGCTGGGAAGGGTATTAAAGGGAGTTTGTAGTGTAGTGTGGTTGTACAATGGTACAACTAATGATAAGAATACTTATGCGGCAACAGAGTGGGAACCATACGTAGAACTGATGTGCCGGAGCTCGAGAAGATGCAAAGATGGGCAGCGAGGTGGGTGAATGATAAATGGGGAAGGAAAGGGCAGGCGGTGAGAACGAAAGGAACTTTTGGCCATCTGTGATGCTGAAGGAACTGGAGTAGAACTCATTGAAGGAAAGGATGGATCAGGATGTACAATGGTAAATGCAGAGGGAGACTGGGGTAAGATAGGCTGCCATAACTAAGGCAGAATACAGTCGAAGATGAAATAACAGCGAGAAGATCCAGGTGATGAGCAGAACAGAGCAGGCAGTCAATGCTCAGGAGGTCGGTGAGGGAGTGGAATTTACTTTCGGAGGAGTTGGTGACAGTGAGTGGGTTGGAAAGTTTACGCAAGTAACGGTAGATTATTGAGGTGCATCACTCTCCTCCTGTCTCCTGTTAGGTTATAAGATGACTGTAAATGTTTGTACAGTAACAGTGTAAAAATGTTACAATGGACGACTTGAAATAAGGTGGAGCTCCAGTCTGATGTGGATTATAAATCCTACCTCCATGGATACCACAACCAAACATAACCTTCACACAGAAGTTTGGCTTCACATGTCCCGGATGAGACGTACATAAAGAAAATTTATTATTTGTTTGGAATTTGCCGCTTTTCAGGTAAACATTGATCTTACGCTTTTGCGAATTGAAACTGATATTTTTTACACTTGCGTGTAAGTCTATGCATGCACAAAGTTTTGGTTCAGCCATCACCAACCAACAAATCAGTATGTTTGCAAACAAGCTTTGTTTCCCACAGTACTCTCCCCCTGCAGTGTGATGTGTACCTGAAGACGTTCATAGGATGATGTTACCATTAACCTATTTACTTTTGACAGCAGTGGCGGATTTATAGTTTCGTTGCTGAGGGGCTACACCAAAATTGCCCCCCCCCCCTCAATGTTTTACAAAAAAAATGCAATAAGAGTTACTAGCATGCGCGCCTAGTGCCATGCTGCCTCTACGCACAAGGCACTAAACTTGCGCACAGTGCAACGTAATACATTACAGTGGAAAAAACAATACGTTTAAAAATGGAATTAACTTAGAGACAAACATTTGACAGGCATTGATTTATTGTATTCTCTATAATTAAGAATTTCTCGAAACATAATCGCAAACAGTCCATGGTTCTTCGTACGCAATTAAAAGTCAACTCGTCAATCATCATAATGAACTATTTTACACAACATTCATTACGAAAATGGTTTTTGTATGCTAGTCCGCGAGTTTACTCCAGTGATATCCCGCTGCTTGCTCGATTGCATTCCATCGCTGTTCCATTTAAAATCATTCATCCTTAATTGGTTATCAAGACAGCTGTTATGAGCCATACAAATCTCTTTACTCCACTCGACAATGAAATGAGGTGAATGGAACATATAAACATAAATGCCTGGGATTTCAGTAGCAGACCTCTCGCACCACAGACTAGCGGACAAATAGTTGCGTCACGGGAATCAGTTGTAGGGCTGGGAATCGGGGCGCATTGGCATTAGTCAGAAAATAGTCAGAAAAGGGATGAAAAAAATTGTAGCGAACATACTTTCGAAAGCCATTATTAATTAATGTTTTTTATCTACAACATGACTTTACTTCAAAGTTGATAGCATGCGACTGTGGCCCCCTGGACTGTAAATCCGAATGGCTGTGTTTCTTTCATATGGTCCGCGTAGTCAGACCACTCAGTTCCCACCAAGGCGATCCAGGTTCAAATCCTGGCGGGGAAGGCTCAAATTTTTCGCATTCTCACATCTTTCTCATTCCGTCACTACTCCACTTTCATCTCACCTCATTCTCTTCAAGCTTCTAGCAGGGCGGGTGATGAACTCTGTGGACAGCCGGCCCCTAGGCCCCTCTTTGTGCCAGCCCTACCTTCACCCGGCTTTCTTTCACCAGTATCTACCGCACCCGGGAAACTGGAGCCATTTCTGACTGTGTGGTTTCATAGTCCGAAATGGAAAACTTAATTATTTGTCTATAAAATATAAATTTAAATTGTGCATATCTGCATTAATGTTTTAAGAAAATTATATCAATATATATTTTACCACAAATAAATATGTGACTTAATGCAAGTACAACCTATGTCAATACATAGTATGTGTGTTAATCAGGCTATGAATGCTTGATTACCACAATTACAATATAATGACATCGGTTGTTCTTGCATTAAGCCAAAGAAATAATGTCATTAATATATTAGCCTATTAATGCAGTATTTAGTTGCAGTATTTTTGAAATACAGTAACTGACATGAAAAAGGTTAGTCAGTTACCAATATATTTGAGAATTTAATTTAGCATATTCCTCCAACTCAGTAAGAGTTCTGGCCTCAATTCTCAAATATTTAGATCCATAACTTGATCATGTATATGTGATCGAGTTCGTAACCTAACTTATGTATGCAAAGAATTGTTAACCCTGAGTTACATGACTTAAAAACCAAAATGACACACTTATTTGACATCTATTAATGACTAAGCCATTTGTAACCTACAGAAATGTTTTTTGAAAGAGAACAAGTAACTCTAATAAACATAATAACACAAAAACCAATTACAAATAAAAATTTTAAAAATGTTATGATAGTGCATGCTTTACTTACTACTTTAAGCACAATATAGGTCATTAGGGATAAAGTGAGCACTAAAGATTTAACCTTTTAAAAAAAAATCACTAGCCGTTACTGCATATACGCCACCATCAACAAGAGTTAATTTACTGCTTGTATAGTTCATAGCGATTCATTGCATGTAGTTCCGTGTATTTTCTTATTTTAATACAACATTAGTGAAAGAATTTCAGATGAAATCAACCTCTATGTATTTAATGTACTACAAAATATTTATTTATGATCTTATTGACATTTTTACTTACAGTATAATTAGATGTAAATGGCGCCAGAAAAATGTGACGCTATCGCAGACTTCAGGTCATCTTACTCGTTACAGCTTGCTCCGCGCTTCAGGCAGTTCAAAATTCCACCGACAGGTGGCATCAGAGTTAGGTTTTCGCCTTTTTATGCCGCTTTGCCAAGCTGCGTCATTTGCGTGTTTGTCCGTTGTGCGTACATCACATGCACATTCAAAAGTATTGTAAATTGCTATGAATATCAATGCCAAATGATGTGAAACCATTAGCATTCCGTAAATTATGTTTTACATTTGCCAGCCTAGAAACAACATACTTTTTATTTCACGTATTAAGAAAATACGTTATTTATTGTTTCTGAAGTGCGTCGTCGTTCGTGGCAGTAGAACTGAATAAAACTTGGAAATCTTGAATTGCGTGTATCATGTGTTTTTAGTGGCAGTTTTGAGTTACAAATTCAAATAAACTATGCCCGCATTTACGAGGTTCGTAACGGAAATAGTGCGTGTTGCATCAATTAGTCAATGGACAGAAGATGTTAACTTACAGGTATTTATAACTACTATTACTTTTCATTGTAGGCCTATCTTATAATCAGCCCCCGTGCATTGAGTAGATATTGTATATAAAATTTATCGGAGCAGTTTAATGAAGTTATAAACATTGCACGACCCTATGTAAATAAAAGCACATGACAATATTTAAGTTTACATTTGGCAGAAAGATGTACTGGTAGAAAATATAAATCAATCACAGCTTTTTTGAGTGCTCACTTTATTCCGAATCACCTATACCAAGTTATCATAATTCTGGTATTTTCCGTAGTACAGTAGAGACCCAATAGTTGCACAAAACACACCAGAAATAACGCAACACAATGCAACCACTAAGCACCAACAACTGTCATTGAAATCTTAACTTCCTGCACAGTAGCAAGGCCGAAGACAAAGAGTGCAGAGAGAGAGTGGCGTATGGTACGACGTGGTTTGAGTTACACTGGTACCAAAACAGAAATAACGTAAAGTTCCAGCAGCAAACAGCAGGTGAGGCCACATGTATTTCTTCTTTTTTACATGCCTACAGATGCTTTGAAAGGAAATACGTGGCATTAGTACATAGTACTTAAGACTAGCCCAAAGGGCAGCGTGTGTGACGTCTTCCAGTGCGAGTGTCATACACACAAATGGTCAGGTCGGGTTTCGGTGGTCGGACGGTTTCACCTTACTTCTTCCTTCATGAGCAGCACATCGTCTATCTACTAAGTAATAGGAGACGTGAAAATAGTTGTTTATATCATGCATTTTACACACACGCCACAATATAATAAATTGATACCATAAATGTTTGAATTTTGGAATACATAACTGGAAAAAAGGATGATCTGCAACTATTTTGAAGCTGGTTAGTTTTTTCCCCTGAAAATTTGCCACCTCTCCGGTTTTACCGCCCTGGGCAATAGCCCGCTAAGCCCCGCTGTAAATCCAGGCCTGCTTGAAGGAGATAAAAAAATTATTTAAGTTTTAATCCTATTGGCAGGATACATACAAAATAATACAGTCTGCTCAGTTACTTATTTCAACAGAATAATATGAAAATCACAGAGATTTTTGTTTGTTCCTGTAAAAAAATTTTTACCTTATTAAGCAAATGTGAAATTGTAACTATAATTTCCAGGAATGCCAAAACTATACTAGTACTACACATAAAGGGACTAATAATAAAATGTCAACTTGAATGGGTGTCGCGTCGCACGGTTGGCGTTTCGTCCTTTCCTCTAAAATTTCAGCATAAACAGCGACTTCTAAGGTTGAATCAAAAAGTGCTTAGTTTACCACGAACTATAAAAATTAAATAATGAAATCACAACATATAACTACGCCTATACAAAACAGCTACTTCAAAAAGGAGACGAAACCATTGTTAGGATTTAAAAGTCATAAATGGGTCGTAACTTACCTTACGAAAATGTTTAGTAGTTGTCACTACATCGTAATACCCTTTTCTCCACAGAAGCTCTTCACCTTTACGACCATAACCTATAGGATCGGAAAATATCAGCCTTTCGCAATATTCACGCAATTTCATCCGTTGGGCTTCCAAGGTCGCAGTAAAGAGGTCACTGCAAACTTCTGCTCGTCCTCGGCTGTCATCCAGATGTCGCACAACATCAGATATAGCCCTTAAACACAAATAAAAGCATTCATAAAATAAAACCTTTTGTTTTTTCATTCACACCATGACAAATGAAACGTTTAAAGTTATTTACCACACCGTAATTTTACTTGCCTGTACAGCCGTCGAGTAACGTCCACTCCTTCGTTTCTAACGTCCGTGATCGGATTGTAAAACTTCTTCATAGTGTCAACTCATTCTGGCCCAAAATTCTCTCAAGAAGCTTTTCTCATTTTCCTCTAATATCATACGGAAAATTTGGACTTTCATAATACCATAATCCACCAGTCGTCATTTTGTCAATGTCAACACGCGAAAACAATCGACAAGTAAATATTGCAATATTGGCCATAGACACAGTAACTAAATAGCACTGACTTTAATAGATTTGGTGATGATTTTGAAGGGTTAATTTCCGCCACCAGTTACGCGGGTGTCGGTAAAAGTCAACATAATTACAATAAATAAAAGCATAAAAAATGCGAAACACATATTTTGAATGGCTGGAGGGAGACGGCAGATGATGTCAGCATTCGAAACGTCCAATACTACTACTGGTCATAAGAAATCATTATCAGTAACATGCATAAGTGAAGCTAAAGCACAACAAAATTTAAAATGGACAGTAGAGGCCACAAGATCTAACATTTCCCTCACAGTTATCTAAGTGTAGTACTTCTTCAACATGTTAAGTTTATTAGTAACAAAAATACCAAGGGACTCGTCATGTTGCTACTCCGCCAGCAGTGTGATTGCAATAACATAAACGTGCTGCCAAAACTGCATTAAAATGCGATCTTAAATTCCCTCCAGGTATGTCCACATTGAGTTATACTTCGCCACCATGCTTTAGCCTCACCTTGAAGACATTCGCCAACACAGCTCGGCAACTCTGCCTCCTCCACTCGGTAGTGCTGCAGACGCTGCATGCAGTTCTGAAGGAAGGCTGCTGGGCCCTAAGCTAGCAGTTCCGCGAAGGTTGGCAGTGGTTGGTACTTACTGGCTGTTGTATGCTCTCCCATACACATAGTAAGAGTAGTTTTGTTAGCAGCAATCATCTGATGTTGCTCCTCCCTCGGTCGCGACATTGACCTGGTTGGCACGCGCAGCATTGTTGATGTTGCGAACTTCGTAATCCCAACCGGTGTAGATGAAGGGTAGGTGGGGCCGGTATGTTCCCGTATATCTCTTCCATTCACTTGTAACGGCTTCTGTGCCCCAATTAGGCCTTACCAGAAGACATTACACATTTTCAAATTACTCACGGGATGGTTCTAACTGCAAAATTAACTTCCAAACAAAAGCACTGCTTTAAAATAATGGGTGGATTCAATGAACAAAAAAAGTGCCGCTCAACTTGACATGCACATTTAATACAATATAAATTACAATATCTAAATCATTTCATACACTAAATACAATCCAATATTTTGACGCAAACTGGGCAGTTGTGACGTAAACATCAATTCTAATTTATAGTCCACTTATACATTAGTAAAATTGCCATACCAAGCAAGTTGCATACTACTCGTGGCTAATTTAGGAACAGAAACTATCACAACAAAACCTGCATCATTCCATTACAAAATACATAAAGTTAATGCCTTGTTTAGAAGCACTCCTCAAATGTAAATGTTACGTTAATTCTGTACACTTCCACGTTCATCTTCAGAATACATTAAATTTATACCTTGTACACGGAGTTCTATCTTCCCAAAAGTAATTTTACGTTATGTTACGGCGGCAGCCCAATAACATACTGAACATTTGAAGATCTAAGTAGTAGTAGTAATTTAGAGTTGGGGAGCATTACTGTGACGACTAAGGACGATCGGATGGGACACACAACCAAATAAATCGACTTCATACCTTATTAGCCGCTGAACAGTGTCTTGTAGCAATACCCACCAAATGGGCTCCCGAAGTAGTTGAAACGGTCCTTCACATAGGCCCAGTAGACGCCGAGCAAAAACGCAAAGAGGCCCAATGCATGGCACGTTCGCTTCGTGACGAGTTGGCGGAGTAATTTATGCATGCACTCTTGGAGAAAGTATCAGTACGCACCACAAACCAAAACGCTATGCATTTCGAATTCTTGTCACAATAGCCACTTAATGTAAAACGTGTAAAGAATTACATATAATAAATAATACACGAAAACTTAGTCGGCGGAGATACTCGTCCTCAGGCGCTCGTGCCTAACCAAATAGCCCACGAGTTTAAACATTGGCCATCCACGGCTTTCCGAGTCAAATACCAACGCAACTGTAACCGGCATTTTCCCTCTGGTAACACATAATATCACACAAGCCGACAACACGAATCCGTATATCCAGCTACAGAAACCCCTTTCTATACTACGAGATTCGAGTTTGCCGACTCTGCCATAAACCCAGGCACAATACTCACGTAGGTACGTCAAAGCAGAAAGCCGCAACCACCTGTTTTTACTTCCAACCGACTAGCTCGTACTACCATTCACCAGGCACACTCTCCCGTGCCGCAAAGCACCTTTCCTACAACCCACGATTTTCTAGAGCGCAGCACTCTCGGCGGACTGCGCGCGCACCTAAAACAGTCATCCGATCGTCCTGACTCGTAGTGCATTCTATCACTACCCAATGTAGCAAACCAGCTGCATACTCAAAGCCTAAATAAAGGTCCATACTATCAATGAAATGGTATTTCTGCCCTAGCAGAAATATTCATTTCACACCTCATGCTCAATTTTCTTTCGTAACAATGTTCTGTACTCATGTCGCATACTCGTAGCTGGTGGGTGTGAAAACGAGTCCAGGTACGAGCATTCTGAAAAATGTTCTGCTACCCATACTGACATTCGATCGGTAGACACAGTAGACGAGGCTGATCTCTTCACATCAAACTCTGCGAATTCATGCGGGTGGCAGCGGTCACACGAGAAAAATCTGTCTGTCCAAACAGTCTGTTGTTCCCTCGCTGTCACACACTGTTCATGAAATGGCTGCCGACATTTATGACACGCCAAAGGCACACTGCTTAGTCCGTCACGCCACTCAGTGTAGGTGCACTTATTTAGTTTCTGTTGGAAAGTTGTTTGTCGGTGTTTTGGTAGTCTTAAGTACGTGCAACTGCAACAATGTTCACTCTTCTTGGACACATTATCCTGAAATGGTTTCATGTACTGTAAGCACAACCATGATGGTTTACTTTTTGATAAGTGTGCGAGAGCATTGTTGTTTAAGTCCCAGTCTTCAGCTCTTTGCACATCGTGCACTTGTGACGCAACCCGTACGTCATCACACTTGCTCGTGTCCGCAACGTTCACGCACGAAAATGGGTCTTCTGCTGTTACTGGTCGCACACAGTTATTACATAACACTTCTGCGGTACAGTTTCTCGCCTGCCAGTTCACCCTTGCAGGGTCTTTTCCTGTACACCATCCCGAACAGCGCGACACGGCTGTCCTCTGGCATGTAAGGTGGTTTTACCGATGGTACGAACTCTGCAGCATTAAGGGATGTCGTGGTGACTGCAGGTTTCCTTCATGTGCTCTGGCGTCTTCTTGGGCACGGGAATCAAGGATTGTTCTAAATGAAAGGAGCCAGTTTTATTCGGTGAAAGGTCTAAACAAGTTTCAGGAGAAGGAGTTTCAGAATTCCGAATTTTGCGAAGTGGCATATGCCAATAAAAGATCAAGTAAATGTACGAAATTTAGAAAAAGGATGATTTTAGGTTGGATTAGGGCCAAATTTAGGCCACGGATTTGGGCGCCATGTAACACGGGTGGTGGATAGGCCAGGGTAGATTCAGGATTACAGGGAATGTGCCCGACTCTGCCAGTACCTGTTTTGGTGTGGGTCGACGACCAAATGACCTCTGAACCTGGCCCACCTGCTTTTCAGTAGTAGATCTGGACTCTGGAACCAGTGCTGCGTTGACGTCGTACAGGCACCCGTTTTCATGCCTAACCTGAGGTAGGTGCTGAACTAAATATTGACACACACACCAGTGCAGCCCGCAGCTGCACTCATGATAGTGCAAACCAGTGCAAGACCCCATGTGACACTCCACATTATTAGTGACGTGTGGGCCATAACCCATTGTTGTGTCATTAAGTGTAATTGCTAATATTGTGCCGCAGGCCACGGCAGAACAACCTTTCCGCAAGATACACTACTTACATTTATTTAGTATATTAGGGTTCCTGTGTATGTGCCTTTCAGCAGGACTGTG
>PNEQ01003509.1:47750-66003 GCA_003012365.1 Medauroidea extradentata | reverse complement strand
GAAAATATGCACTTGAAATATTTTCTGTACAGAGCAACAGATTTAACAGTATCCTCAGTGGAATATATTATAATTACATTACGATAAATGTTCAGATAAATTTGAAAACGTTAGTGCAGTAGAGTCCTACTGTCTCATTTTATTTTATAGGTCCTACTGTCTCATTTTATTTTATATAGGCATAATTGAAATTTCCTGGGCCTTGATTTGGGGGGGGGGGCGTGCCCTAGTGCTCCCCCTTAGTTGCGCCCCTGGTAGAAGATGTAGCACCCGAGTATGGAAGTTGTAGTTACACCCGCCGCCTGAACGCTTTGGTTGCAATAACCAGAGCGTCACTTCCGGCAAGAAACACGCGCTGTTGCAGTTTGGGTGTAGACAGGGCAGTATTTACCAATAGACACACTAGGCCTGGGCCAAGGGCGCAAATGTCACAAGGGCGCGCTTTTATCAAGGAGAACATTTGCAGAATTTCCCGTCGCTAATTTTTAAAAGTGTTAATTTAGCGACGAGAAGAAAATGTTTTAAATGGCTTCACTTTTGGCATTGTTGACTTATCTGCTCTATAGCCAATCCAGCTATTTTTCTAATAGCTGTGTTACAATTAAGCTGAATTATTATTGTGTTGTTTCTGTTGTTATACATAGCGAGAGGACAGAGCAGATTAATGTTAAATAACGTGGTGTTTAAAACGAGGAGAGGACGCCAGTTGTTGAGGAAAGAAGGCAGGGTAACAGAGGCTGCGGGGACGCTTAAACTGACGGGCCTAGGGCGCCTAGAAGCTTAAATCCGGCCCTGGGTGTAGAAGTTGTAAAAGTTGCAGCTAGGTGCAGAGCGCCTGAACAAAGCAAAGGAGTCAGGATTCGCTGTTGAACGAGCCCTGTGGAAAATAGTCGTGCTGTCAGTTGTAGATGTTTCCTGCGACCCTAAGTGGGTTGATGTTTGCAGACTTGTGTGTTTGCTAGTAGTGTGGGCGGCAAAGCGTGCGAACGACCGTTGGATCCGCCAACTCGCGCGGCGGCAAGCCAAACAAAGCAGTGACGTGTGTTGTGGCCACGTGACTCTGCTAGTTAGTGACTGGCACTAAACACGACAGTCATGGCACATACACGCTAGTGATATCTGTACATCTGCCGTGAGAGGAAGTTGCAGCCCCGGCCTATGGCTACAATTGTCAGGTACGAGACATACACTACGCTAGTGACATCTGTACATCTGCCGTGAGAGGAAGTTGCAGCCCCGGCCTATGGCTACAGTTGTCAGGTACGAGACATACACTACGCTAGTGACATCTGTACATCTGCCGTGAGAGGAAGTTGCAGCTCCGGCCTATGGCTACAATTGTCAGGTACGAGACATACACTATTGTACTTCCCACATAACTAGAGCGTTACAATGATGGCTTCACTTACTACCAATGTAAAAAAAAATTATATCTGTAAATTTAAAAGAAATACTTATTTACAAAATACGTAGGTACTTTACTTTAAAATGCATAATAGATAATGAATTTATGTAACAATTTTGCCAATTTTTGACATACTTAATTACAGCTAAGCTCATAACTACATGAATGATGGTTATCATTATTTCCTCCCGAGGTCTTCAATTAGTAAATTTAAGGATATGACAGGGACATAAAAGTGAAACAATCTGTACTTACTCACTAATAACTATTTTAAAAAACTTAATAATATGGCAGAATAGTGCAATATACTTAAGGTTACCGCCTGCCCAAGGTGTCGAATGATTTGCAGCACAATTTTGTTGACAACTGCTCATCGTGTCATAAGTTGTGTACGCTTATAAGTAGCATTCAAATAACATAAAACATGTGAATACCCGTTTCGGGCTCACCACTACTCATTAAAGCACATTTTTTAGCAACCGAAAACGACGAAAATTGGTGTTTTGCTGTCGTTTTTAAGTATGAAAATCTTGATGTAGAATTTGCATTTATGTTTAATGTCGCGTCATAAAATTTTAGGCTCAACATCAACATTGAATGTCACATAGAAGGTATAGTCGTCTGGGATAAGACTACACGTCATTTCAGTGTCCTGCTCCTAGAGGCTAGTGTGATGTAAAAATAGCAAAATTTGTTTAGATATACGAAAAAAATATATATATAAATTTGTTTTCATATATGTCAAATCATCGCCTACAACATTGTCATACAGTGTGAATATTTTCAGTTTGGTACGTCAGTTGGTTTTAGTGGCGTACTTAAAACCGTAAAGTCCAAATTTTGACGTTTACGACTCATTACGCAAAAAATCTTGAGAGATACAAAAATTTCCTAAGAGGAAGATTTAATCACAATTTATGTATAAAGTAAGAAAAAATATCTGGTACAAATATAAAAATAAAAAAATACGTTGAACACTGAGGTGACCGCGCCCTTAAGGCGGTTCCCTATATAGACTGCGTGTGTGTGTGTGTGTGGCACAAAATCGATAGAGCGCAAGGTCGCCGTCGGCCGGCGAGTGTAGCGTAGTTTCGCCTCTACGTGCAAGCCACTCAACTGGCGCGCTGAGCATTACTAGTATTGGTTTGCCTACGGGACTTCAAGCGGTGACCATATCATTTTATCTGTGGGAAGTATATTTTAAAGTCCAATGCGTGCTTATATTTGTGCGTTTTTTCCATTTTGGTTGGTATATTCCCAGATACGGCAGCTGGAAAAGCAGTTTTTAGCAATTTTGTGAGGCTCAAAAATCACATTCAAACACGCGTGCCGAACTTTGAAACTTATAGCGCCATACATTGAACTGTGTGTTCTTTTAGTAAATTACGATTCGCGTTAAGTAATTTCGTCAAAAAATGAATTCTCACAACTCACTGCAACGCGTTTCAAGCGCAGGTAGGGAACCCGCTTAAGCTCCAAATATGATTATCCCTTCATTAGAAATAAATAAGACAGAATTCAGTTACAACACGCAAAGTCACTCTTAATAGAACCACTTAATTACTTTTATCTACTCGAAGGTCAAATCTTTGAATTGGTTTGAACTATTACACCAGTTACAACACTATTATTTATTGAAAAACTGAATACAGAATGAACGAAACACATAAAAATGAAGTCACTGCATTAGGAAACCTACAACGCTCATACAAAGTTAGGTTGAATTCTGTTTAACAAAGAAATGTTTACATTATGTCACTGTGTGCTACTAACATGACGTAAACTAAATACATGGCGTCAAGTTAACTTTTTAAGTACTGCATGAGAAGTGAGTTTGATGAAATTCACATGTTCAGAATGCTTCAATTTAGAAAATACGAAAACGGTATGAACAAAAAATCATAATTGTTTATTGTATTTTCAGTTTTTGAGCCATAACTTTTTTTTTCCAAATTGTGCTATCGAAATTTTCTCTTCGACAAAGTATAGGATATATTCTTGGTAAACTGTTTTACATAAGTAGTTATGAAATCTTTCATTAATTTGCCATGCAGACCCACTGCAAAGAAATTCTTGAAAGTTAACCTATCATTCTCTTGCAATTATTCTGGGTGACCTATTAATGAAAAATTCCACTATTTTTTATGTCAAGCAGTTTACCAAGAATGTATCCTATTCTTTGCTGAAGAGAAAATATTCATAATACAATTTGAATAAATGTTATGGCTCAAGAACTGAAAATACAATTAAATTGTCTAACACTCCCTCTTCAACTTAATAAGTGATACGTATACCAATTTTGACAAATTTCTGAAAAAATTATTCTTTAGATAATACATGCGTTTGAAAAAAAATCTTAATTGATAAATTATGGAACGAAATTAACAAAGTACATAAAAGTAGAGTCAATTTTATAGTAGGTGATATATGTGTAACAAGTTTGATGATGTCAGTAAACCCATTTTCTCACACATGACATATTATGATAAAAATATAAGAATGGCTGTAATTTGGAAAACGAAATACAAACAAATCAAGTCAGTTTTGTACATGGTATATTTGTATCAAATTCGGTCAAATTCAGAAAAGTATTTCCTCATAAATGTTATACTATGCTAAGATTATAAGTAATGGCCGCCATTTTGAAAATGTAAACACGGCATGAACTAAATACATATAAGTCAAGTTATATTTCTAGGTATTTTAGTGTAGGAAGGTTATTTCATAATACATTTGCCTTCGAATAGTAGGCTGATAATTCCGGTACGGGATGCTGTAGTTCCGCAGTCTGTACATGAGCCTGAGGACGGGAGCAGATAGTTCTCTATATATACCGTCTGTTATCGTCCAAGGAAGCCTGCCGCTTTTTCTCTGTTTTCTTTGCAGTGTCGTTTGTGTTAACAACCATTTGTGTCTCTTGTCGTTTGTGTTGTCATCGTTCATTTTAGTCGCCATTTACCATACGCCTTATTTTGATGTTTTGTTTTATTGTTCTTCTTTTGTTTTCGTGTCGTCTTTCTTGATACTGAAATATTTTTTAACCACATTTACAGTCCCACGTAAGTTTTTCATCTCTTCCGCGTTTAATTTCTACATAAATACACACAATGTGCAATTAAAGGGTCGGTGGTATGTTAAAATTTTAATTTTTAATAATTCTGAAATGTACAGTATGTACAAATTTCTACAAGAAAATACTTTTTATTTTTATGTACTGCGTAGTTTGACAGACATATACTGCTCACTAAGGCAGTTATCTTAGTATAATTAGGAATAAATCACCGGTGGTATGGAAAAACACTGCTGTTTCCACGTAAACAGCTGTAAAAAGGATTGCCAACACGACATTCATAAAGGTAGGAATTTTTACATGAGACCGACTACCGCAATTAATTCCAGGTTGTGTTCGGAGTGGATTGAAGAAACCTGTTTGAAGTTTCACTTGAGACACGCCCGGACCAGAAAGTAGGACTGTAGTTGTATAACCCAGCCCAGTGTTGAGTACTGACTGAACAGTTGAACGCATGTCGCACTCATGTGTACGAAGAACATTGTGCTTGAGGTTAGTACAGTCAGTATACCGGCCGGTAGTACTCGTGAAAACACATTCGCGCCGCTTTGTTTCAACGCCTTATGTACACGTCTGCAGCTGTGCTTCATGGTTATTGGCAGCGTGTGTTTGTGCAGAGACGTTACTTATTTGAATGCGCCAATCAGAACTAGGTTACTGCGACTCCACGTGTATGTTATTAGCGGGTAGAACCCTAAGACGCTGACATTTAAAACATCCAATCTTTGACTCAGCAGCAGAGCTGAAGTTGCGTAAGTAAGACATTGAAACATTCACGTACGGCCATCACAACAACTGAAACAGTTTCGAATTTTTCTAATATTTTTTATTATAGTTATACAACACATGAAAAGTATGTTCCTGTAATTGCAGTAACCAAAAGTTATTACCAGATTTATAGAATATTTACACTTATTTAGAATAGGGGTTTCAATATAAGCCTAGCTAACCTCTGATAACCGAGAAGACATCGTCACGTGACCGAGCAAATCCACTGAACTTAAGAGGGCGTGGTACATAATTCAACGCTAAAAGCATTAACCTATGAGTATGACTGTAGGTTTCTTGAGCCAATTTGCGAAAATTAAACAATAGCAATTAACAGTTGTTTTAGCCAACGTTTTAAACAAAATAGTTTCCAGTGTTACGAACTTCTGAGGCACAATCTCTGACGCTGGAACCGCGTGCATTTAACTGCGGCGCAAGAGATCACGCGTAACGAATTAGTAATTCTGGATAAATATTTACTCATAAAGTTGGCAAATACCATTATCTTGGATTGTCATTGAGTATTTTATCTATATTGGTTTCGAAAAAAGCGTAGAAATCAATTTGTTTTTTCAGCGTTTATTTATCTACCACGCAGTCTGAAGGCGGTCGCCTACCCCACGCTTTAAATGCGTTGCAACGTGTTCGTAAACAGGTTTTTTTCTACGAAACTATTCCTCGTATGCCATTGTGCCAACGTAGGAAAAGAAAACATACTTCAGACAAAGTCGGAACCTCATTGTTAAGTCGCTACGCTCATTAAAAACATTGTTTCTAAGCCCTCGAACATGGTTAACAACGGCCTTTTCAGATTTCCGTACTTCAAAATGTACTAACCGGATGTATGTGAAACTCAGATTGCGACCTGCACTGAACTTAGTTGCAGACTTTCCACCAATAAAATTACATGGTCACCGCTTGATGTCCTACAGTAAAAACCGTTCGGCGGGAAGCTTGCTCGCTAGTTCAGCGCTTGGCTCGTTGAGGCGACGCGGCATTTGATGCGCGCTTCAAGGTCGACCTTACTGCTCCGTCGCTTTTGAGCATCTCAAAGCGTGGGTAGGTGGCGCCCTTAAGGAGCTCGCCTACCTGCCATAAAAGTTGTGATGTAGAGGTTCAGGGGAATCGTTTTCTCACAGAAAATGTTAGTCGTGAGATTGTGTGTTAGGCATATAAAATATATTAAGGTACCTCACACTAAGGGTGAATGGTTTCAGTTCTATCAGTTTCTTAAGTAATTAGAAAATAGGGCCTTAACATTCCAAAATAGTGCCTTTTCCGGCTTGTGTGATGCCTTTATTTTTTTTTTTTTTTATTTTTACTTAAAACCATTTAACCTTAGTAGATCTATCCTTTAGCTTTCGATCCCGCGACTGTTTGTACCTTGTAACAACTGAAAATTTTAAGGAAATCTTGTTCTTGTGCTATGTGTCCTGCGCAAATATGCAGCCAGTGTTGTGGAAAATTGAATGATTCGCGAGACCGAGCCGAGAGGACAACAGAGAGAGCGAGAGACAACCTCCTCCACAACAGGGGTTGACCCAATCCCACTTTTGTGGGGGAAAACTCCACGTCCATGAGGTCGAACGGCCGCTAAGGCGCTATTTAGGCGGGCCCCTTGAGGCCTAAAACACAATCGCGTGGTCGGGTGAGACGGTCGAAAAACACTTTGATGGGACACAATGAGCCGGGCAGTTCCCAGCTGTTTATTTTTCATTGGCGCGGACGGCGTGCCGACCGTCCCTCCAGCAAAAAGTTAAAAGTTGAGCTACTTGACCTGACTAGCCGCCGGCACACTGGTGTGACGTAACAAGGTCACGTGGGCCAATCAGCGATCACCGGCGACCTGACCAGCCACCTACCTCAGAGCTCTGGTGGCAGCAAGTGTAGGGTTGTACATGTTCAGTTATTGTCTATGTGGCTCAGTACGTGTAGAAGCTACATATAGGCCAATACTGACTTTTATATTCATCTCGGCGCCGCGCACATTGACAATCATTTAGGCAGCCTTTTCTCGATGCAGAAAACAGTTTTTGTCTGGAAGTGATGTCACTAAGGGTGACTGAGCCACACCGAACATAATTAAACATGTGAAACCCACCCTTGCTACCGCCAGAGCTCAGAGGTAGGCAGGGACCTTAAACAGTTCAGTTTTTGTGAAACCTTATCTGCTAACAAGCAACAGCATAAGACATTAAACACAATCGTTTATTTCATGTACAATTCATGCAACACCAATTTACGTGACATTTTTTACGCAGTTGATAACACTGAGGTCAACTCTTGTGCGCATGGCCTATGTTGTACGCACACTGTTATCTTGTCAATTATGAACTAATCTTCAGGTCGTTCAAGTGCTCGAAATAATTCTCTTTCCAGCTCACAATTTTGTGATACATTGATCACAAAGTGTAAGAAAAGTGTAAAATATTACATAAGGGTAGTTATAAGAGTTTATTTTATTTTATTTTTGCAATGTATATAAATGTCGAAATTGCATCGTACAACAGTGTTCCATCATGAATTCATCGTGATTTTTTTAGTACGTCAGTACACAATAAAAATTTTTCACGAAAATTAATTACGTTTTTCAAACGTAATTTCGTTTCAAAAAATTAATTTAAAATGTGAGAAAATTTTGAAACATTAAACTACGTCTTGAAGTGAAGTTACAGTTTCCGAAGAAACTGTTTTATGGAGATGCTATGACTTCAACAAATTTTGAGGTAAAAAAAATAAAACATTGTAGTAATTTTTAAATTGTGTGAAACTTGTATTTGATGCTACAATTTTCACAGCTGTATTCAGATAGTAGAAAATATTAATTTTCAGTTTTTTTTTTTTTTTTTTTCGTATTTTTAACACTATATTGATGAGGAGTAATACAAACGTTTTGCCACTTGCGCAGTCTTAACTCTGGGCTCGAGGCAGACTGCCACCCTCTCCTCCTCTTAAATACATGTATACAGGATGTTGCAGCATTGCGTGCCAGTATTTCGGGGAAATAATCCACACACCTACAGGAACAAATAATGGCATACGAACATGAACACGTAAATGCACAATACCTGCACTACAGTTCACAGTAGGCCTACATGACATGCAGTGCAGAGTGCATGGTCTGGTTCATGTCATTGAGCTAGCTAATATTGACAGCTACGTACCTGGCGAGCCACACTGGAAAAAAAAAAAAATATTGTAGAAAATCTTCCGTGCAAAATTATTTTATAGAAGCCGCAAAATAATTTCGTGGTGGCTACATTGTTTAAGTGGTGTCAACAACATGTTTTTGCAGTTCCCACTAAATTAAATTTACGGGGTAAATACCCACAAAATATTGTGTAGCTGCAAAAAATTATATTTTTTTCCCGCGCATATTTTTGGACGGTACGCATTGTGTGATATAGCATTACAGAGTAACATAATCAAGGTAGTGCGCTATGCTCTCTATGTCATGTAATGTGAATTGTACTCTAGAAACGGTTCATTTTCGGACCCTTGCTGAGGTTAATTCTACTACAGGCTAGAAAGAAAATGTGTTTTCTTATGGGAGAGTTTGACACAGGGAACATTTCTGCCACTTGTTTCGCTCTTATCGCTAAGAGACCAGAAAAATACAACACTGTAGTAATATTAAATTTAAACATGCTTGAAAATGACGGAAGTCATTTAACTTCATTTCAAATTGAAAACAAATCAATATAGGCTTTTAAATTATCAACTTGATGTAACTTAAAATTCAGGAAAGTTCTGTGATAAGTCAGTTTACACCCATTATCGACACCAGCGCTCAAGCGGCAAAAATGTTCCCTGTGACAAACTTATAACATTGATCTTTCTAACCAGTAGTAGAATTAACCTTGGTCTTGTCTATGTAATATTTTTGTACCTCTAGATGCGAGCATTGTTCCGCCGAAATACTGACATGCAATGACGCAACACTTACATGTTCGACACAAATGATTGCGTGTGTGTGAAGGTGATGGTTGTTGTTGTTTGTGAGAAATATTTTATCAGAGTGACGCAATTTTTGCAGTGATAATCTCTTGCGTCAAAGTATAACTTAACGAAATTACGGCGTCATACTAAGATTGCTGACACTAACAAAATGTTTGCTTAGAAAGTTGGCAAACACTATTTCTTAGAATTCCTTTTGTTTTTAGTATTGGCCATCAGGTTTCCGCAAAACTGCAATAAACGTTATAGCGTTAACCTACCGCGCGCTTCAAATGCGTTGCAGTGTGTTTGTAAATACGTTTGTTTACGAAACTATTCCACACATGCCCGTTATGCCAATGTACGAAAACAAACCACACTTCAAACAAGGCCTAATGCCATTGTTAAGAGCCCGTGTCACTTATTATGGTACATTTTCTTAATTCCTTCCTGATTAAAATTTTGGCAATATTTAATTGAAAATTTGTCAATGGGGACGAAGGTAATTGTTTTGCCTTTCATTATGTACGTTGTATTCGAAAAATTAAAGCGTAACTATGAAGTAATTTAGATAATTTAAACTATAAGTTAAAAATGCTCTCTCACTAAATAATAAATACTAAATAACTCTCAGTACCAATTTAATCCAATAAAACTCAATTAATAGTGAAATTTAATGTTTCTGTAAATAACATTGCCAGTTGTTCGTCACATCCTTAATTTATTAAACGAAAATGAATATTATTAACATAAGTTGTGACGCAGCCTGTTAAGGCACTACGATAATTAAAAACATTACTTCTAAGTCCTTCAACATAACAAAAAACGTTCTTTTCAGACTGCCGAACTTAAAAATGTACTAACCGCATGTGTGTAGAACTCAGATAGAATCATGCACTTAACTGTGCTACAGACTTTCCACCAATAAAATTACATGGTCACCGCCTTAAGTCCCGTAGTAAACATTGATCCGGGGGAATCTTGCTTGCTAGTTCAGCGCTTGTTTCGTAATGGCCATGTGACAAGTGATGCTCGCTTCAAGGTCGCCCTTATATCTCCGTCACTTGTGAACAGGTAGGCGGCGTGCTTAACTCATGTCCCACGCCCTCTTAAGTCACGAGGCTGTTTTTGTAAGATTTTATCTTTTAAAGCAGATACCAGTATCTTTGAAACCGTCACACTGATGAGATGAAAAATGTTTTAACTTTGTTGTCAAATGTTTCCAAAACGATAAAGTGTATGCTCTCTTAAAGGATTTTAAAAAATTATAGGTTCATACAAAATCAACGTAAATACGAGACAGTAGCTATAAAGTGGGATCGCACACCTCTTTTTAAATGTTCCACCTACGCGCCATGAAAATGTTTTATTTGAAACGACTTAAAAATATAATTTTATGCATAACGTTTTAATATTTTACGAATGCCTTTTAATTTAGCCGCCAATTTTCATATATGCTTTACTAGATGACTCTGATACAACGTGCCTCTAGCTACGATTTAAAAAAATTTTTTTTGTCTAATTACGTCGTAATTATACCTAAATCAGGTGTTATAGACTTATGCATTTATCACAAGGTAGGCCTACCGCAAAGTGGGTATACTTTGCATCAGCACCAATAACTTTCCACCACTTTTTTTTTTTTTTTTTTTTTTTTTACATTTGGTGAGGTGAAAACAGGTCATGACTGGATGTCAAATATTGTTTCATATTCTCAAGTAACGATCACTAAACCTGAAACAAACATCACAGAAAAAAATGTATGGGTGGTGTAACGATACCCATGCTGATTCAAAGTAAACCCAGTTTACAAAACTGTAATTTACATCTGTGCCGCGATTTAATGTCACTATAGACTGTTCCCGATATACTGAGCACTGTTAAACAATTTTCTGAGACCCATTTTGCCTCCATCTTAACTATTTAAATATTGAAGTATCAGTGAACCCAAGAAGTAGCGTAAACATTTTACAATTCTCAAAACTCAGCCCCAGTAAAATACAATTTTTTGTTTTTTATAAGTGTTGGGAAGTTGTCGTTTTAAAGTGACCTGCCTATATCAGATATGTGCACCGACGTAGCGCAGGTGCAGAGCTAGTAAGAGTGGTCTTCACATTCACTTCTATGTACAGTTGCAGGAGTGGATCCAGCCAGTTAAGGGGCCTGCCTGCCTGCACTTCAAATGCGTTGCAACGAGTTACGACTAGAATTTTTTTTACGAAACTACTTAACGTTAATTATATTTGTATATCTATGAAAAGAACACACACTTCAGACTATGTCGCTATTGTTTTTAAAATTCAGCACGTTTATTAGAAACATCTTTTTCGGGTCCCTCAAAATGGCAAAAAAAAAAAATGGCTTTTCCAGACTGTCGTATCTAGAAAATAATAATCGGATACGAAAATATTCAACAATAGAAACGAGCGCTAGATTTGTAACTACGCTGCCCTTAAATATAATAATATGGTCACCGCTTAAAGTCCCATAAGGAAGACGATAATAGTAAAGCAATGCACACCATCTGAGTGGCTTGCGCGAAGAGGCGATACTACATTACATACGTCGGTCAACGGCGCCCTTACCACTCCATTGATATTCGGTCTCTTTCACAGCCTCTATAGGGAGGATCCTTAAATCTGTGCTTTTGGCAGACTCCCATTTCCTCTCCTTCACGCTTACTTCTCAACACAGATCCACGAGTGAGTTTGTCGGTTTTCATAATCCTTGCGCACTATACAGGATGTATCAGTACAGTGGTTACAAACTTTTAGGAGAGATAGAGCACACGCAGACGATGGGAAATCACATAGCAATACATGGTCGGAAACACAAGAAAGAAATGACACGAACAGGAGGAGAAAACATGCTGTATTAATCCTAACACAGCAAAAATTCTGGCAAGTCTGGCTGGTGATGATCGATGTCTCTTTATGTTATATTTTCTTACTTTCTGTTGTATTTTTAATTACAAACCTGTTTTCTCCTCTTGTTCGTGTCCTTTGTTTCTTTTGTTTTGTATCGCAGGAAAGTGTTTCCGACCATGTGTTGCTATGTGGTTTCCCATCGTCCTGGTGTACTCTATCTCTCCTGGCAGTTTGTAACCGCTGTACTGATACATCCTGTATATCTTACTGCGTCTAGCTGTATAACTGATACGTAGTTGTAGAATGTTGTTGTTGTTGTTGTTTGTAACGGATGTGGACGTCACGAGGCGAGGGTGTGTCGGGGCCAAGTCGCACTCTGGACCACTCACGAGCTCGAGTGTTTACAACGTCGACGATGTGGGCGGGGCGTGGCGCGGTGGGGGCGACCTTGAGCGAAGTCGCCTGAGAAGGGGGGGGGTAGGGGGGCTCGGCGCTAGACGTCGACGTCGCTGGCAGGTGCGGGCCAGTCAGTGTCGCCGCTCCGACAAGCAGCTCCAACAAGCATCCACTGCGAGGCCCGAAGACGAGGCAGTCGCAGCATCAGGTGAGGCACAGTCTGGTCGTCCTCAGAGATGATGGAACATTAGCAGCCTGTACTGAGATCAAGATGACTTTGTTCACGTGACAACAGGCGCTTGTAAAAATTTACGAGGGTATGGAAGGTCGACCAAAATTTCAAGTTTAAGGTGTTCAAAATGTAACTCGATTGACATTTTCCCGTGTTCGAAATTTCAACTGATGGCATCTTGGTCAACTACTAAAGCTAGTCTTATATTTAAGTATTAATACAATAACGGTTAATGAATCCACTGCAGTATATTTATCGTGTAAAAATGTGTATTTTTTTTTTGTATTTCCGCCATATTAAAACCTTTAATAGCATTTCAAGCGTTCATAAAACCCTGCTAATCGAGGAAACTTGGTCACGTGACTGAGATAACCTACCCTATTCCAGCGAGTGAGTTATCGTAAGTGCCTAATACGGCGGAGTACAATCAGCTGTTGATGTAGCTACAGTGGAGAGGTTATGGTGTGGTTTCACAACGCACAGCCATGTTTATAAGTGAATGGACGCCTCCCCCTGCCGCCTCAAGGCCTCGCTCTACTCGCCTTAGATCATACGCCATGCCCCCTCTGTACGTTTCTCTAGTGTGTTGTTGGTTCCGCGGTGGCCGTGGTGTCAGACCTCTAGCCTCCCACCAAGGCGATCCGGGTTTGATTCCCGACGGGGTCGGTCCCATGTGGGAATCATGCCGGACGATGCCACTGGTCGGCGGGTTTTCTCAGGGATCTCCCGTTTCCCCCGCCCTTTCATTACGGCGCTGCTCCATACATCATGTCACCACTCACCAGCGCTGAAGACCTTGATGTTAAGCGCTGACCAAAATCTCTTCACTCACTCACTCTAGTGTGTTGTCCGTCGCCATCCTCTCCTCGCCCCCCCCCCCTGGGCCCTGCTTCTTACGACGGCTACATGTGCGCCTAAAACTGTGCAATATCTCGAATTGTTCGTTGACGACATATGAGGGACTCTTAGAACCGTAATGAATCAAGTACATATAGAACTAAATAAAGAAATTAAGCTCTAAAGTATTCAGTGAAACTTAACTTCAATCTAATGTTGTTCACAATGATGACATTCGTTGGACAGAAAATTACCAATGAACATGATTCGCAGAAACATATTCATCTCAACAACAGAAAAATATGGACTTAGTTCACTATGGTTCTAATCCCTTCACATGTCTCGACGATCACAACGATAGCTTCGACACGTTGAGCCCTCGACCCTTGACGTACTAAACTTGGCCCTCGATGTGTTGAACAACTTACCAGAATAATATCGACACACTGACGTGTGACGTGAGGCTTATAAATAGGTACCTCGTATATGAAATAACCCTAACAATGTTTGTCTTCTAACATGTTTCAAGTCAACAGAGGAAACCAAGCAATACTTTCCACGTCTGTGGTATATTTGCACCGAACATATTGTTGGCTTTTCTCAAAATTTTGTAAAAATGTATAAATATAATCTGGGTAGGTAATATGTAATTTCGCCGGTAACATTATTAGGGAATCAGTCAAAATTTGCTAGGAGGTAGCCAAAAGCAATGAGGGTAATGTTGGGCCTTATACTGGTGCAATTGGTGAGTTGTTCAGTTTGATGGAAGATAATGCTCGTCCAATCACAGCTAGGCTGGTGAACAACACGCTGTATGAGGAGAGCTTGTAGAATGTCTACCGTGGCCAGCTAGCTCTCCAGACTTGCCTACAGTTGAGCACGTATGTTATGTGCAATAACTGACTATGTCACTGAGTTCATGCCACGCATAAATGCGGCAGTACTTACCGACCAGGTATATCACAGCACAGTTGTTGTAATGTCATATCCTGACCTTGTATCTGGCATCAATGCCAGAGTGAAATTAAAACATGAGTTTTTATATCTCGTCTGAGTGAGTGAGAGGTTTTGGTCTGCACTTAACATCGAGGTCTTTACTCGCATAGTGAAGGGCGACATGAGACGAGTATAGAGCAGCGCCGGAATGAAAGGGCGGGGGAAACGGGAGATCCCCGTGAAAATTCGCCGACCAGCGGCATCGTCCGGCACGATTCTCACATGCGAAAATCCGGGAACCGACCCCGCCAAGAATCGAACCGGATCGCCTTGGTGGGAGGCGAATGGTCTGACCATTCAGCCATCGCGGCCCCCTATAGGCCTATATCGTCTGACCGTGTGCTTATAGTGTCCGAGTCCTTTATTAATGTTAACCGATTGTGACAAGTGTATTAAGTTACATTTCCTTAGCTCGCTTTACAATCAGAAAGGGACAACGAAACAAAAATATTGATGACGTGCGAATAATGGTACAAAATTACGCAATGTGTTCAAAGTGACCTAGGTTAACGGTTTGATGGGCCGAACGTCAATCCTAGATAAGCTATTTTTTGTGAGCAAATATTTTTCAAAACTCATTCCTGTAGCGTAATCTTTCGCGCCGGAAACTAAGGTGCGAAATTCAGTATTACAAATGGTCAGTCAGAAACACATTAGAAATATTTGCTTTCAAATTTTGCAGAAAGTGTTTCATGACATTGCGTTTATTTTGTATAGTAGGACCGACTTTATAATAACTATAGACTTCAATATACATTGACTTTGTCCATGTAATTCGGGCCAATTTTAACGTAAATATAGCCAATATTCAGCTGTCGTTCGTTATTTAAACTGTCAACTACTTGCGATGAAGGAACGGTTGACCGTGCCAAAGTAGCGCGGTAGACATTATTTCGAGAGGAACCTGTATTCGAGTCTAGGTCCGGCAAATTCGATTTATACTTCGCATGGTTTTCTGAAATCACTCCAGGCGATAATTTGATGATATCTCGTTGCAGGCCATGGCTGATTCCTTCCCAGTTTCCTGAGCCTCTGGTTCTGTCCAGAACCTACTGCCTCCTTTGAAAACGCACACTAAGATGTATCCGGAAGATGCCTTACGTGTACGCAATACTAGTCTCACATTAGCTGTCTCATCTCACTTGTGTTTTAGCCAATGTGTTAAGTGGCCTCCCTAGATAGTCTGCGTTTGTGTGCGCGAGACAGGAGTGGTAAGGTTGCCGTTGACGACGTATGTATTGTATTATCGCCTCTACGTGCAAGCCACTCAGCTGGCATGCAATGCTTTACTGTTATCCTTTTTCTTATGTGACTTCAAGCGGTGACCACATTATTTTATTTATTGTTAGCATAGTTCAAAGTCTGACACTTGTTTCTATAGTTGTGTTTTTCTAATCCGGTTGTTATTTTTCCAAATACGGCAGTCTGGAAAATCCATTTTTTGGTCATTTTCAGGGAACCGAAAATTTTGTTTCTAACAAACGTGCCGAATTTTTAAAACTAGAGCAACATAGTTTGAAGAGTGTGTTATTTTCGTAAATATGCAGTTGCAATGCCTGTTAAATAGTTTTGTCAAAAAAGAATAGCCGTAATTTGCTGCCACGCACTAGAAGCGCAGGTCTCAAGATCTGACATGAGTCGCCACATTGGATTTCATTATTAGTTTTCGCTTGTATAGAAGTTCTGAAAAGAAAATTGTTAAATCTGAGATTTTACCACAAATTCTGTTGACTTAACGTTACAGTACTGACATTGCGATTATAACGTATAATTAGGCCGCAATCACTCCAGCAAATTAACATCAAAAATTGCCTGACTGGTAGCGGCACAATTATGCGCTAAACTGCTCAATCGCCATGTCTGTACTGGACTGTAAGGTAAACATAATTGTGGTGTAATCGCCCATTTAACATTTTCCATGTCAAAATTAAAATAAGTGAGAAATAAATAATCTAATATCGCGAGTGAAGCCGAGCCTTAACGACCCGCGGTTTCCGATATTTTGGGAAAATTACTAATTTAAAACGGAGATTTTAAGGGTGGACATCTACTTTATTATTTGAGCTAAGTTATAAAGGCGTAATTATTACCACTCACCACAGAGATTCTCCTCCGAAATATTTCGGGTGAGCTTCTGGTCAGCATGTACAGACGCACCAGTGTAGCCCTTATCGCTCATTTGCTGCTGTGCGAAAGAAAAGTTTAATCGTATGAAAATCTGGTATTGATGTCGATGCCGTTAGAGATGTTAGCACGCCAGTCCAGTGTCCGTTAAGTTCCTTGGACTTTTATTGCGTGGAGGTGTAACCGTTCCGGCACAGTACTTCCGGTGTTGTGAAGTTACAGGATGTTCAGCTAAATGTGGAGTAACTTGAGCTCATTATGAAGATTGTGTAGTCATTGTATGAATATGTATTATGTACTTATTTGCTACTTTACTCCTGTCTTATTCCTAGCTTTCATCTGTCGTATGGCATTGCGAAATATTACTTGTATAACCTCATTTATTAGAGCTCATAAAAATATTTTAATTATTGATAATAAAAAAAAAATTATAACGTTTAGGTTATGTAAGGGGGTCTTACGGCCCTTAAACAACGAAATCTTAAGAACCGACGAGAAAACATTTAGCTGTGGTATATTTTCGTCTAACTGGCAGCGGAAATTATCAAACTAGTGCACTAGAGCTTCAGTTTTTACGTAAAAAAAAATAACTAAAATCACTAACATAGATCATGAACAGAAAATGCAGTGTTGTTGTGACAAAACCAAAGATAATTACAGTTTAACAACTTTAAACGCACTTGTTTCGTAAGTCAGAAATTTTAATTAACTGTCTAATTTTGTGGTATTTTTTGTTAATTTGAAAGAGATGATCGGATTGTATATCACTTGAACATAGAGCGTGTTTTGTAACGTGTAGTTGGCAAGAGTGCGCCTAGACCTGGGGCAAGCGGAATGCCTGTAGCCGGACAGACGGCGCCTATGTAACTTGGCAAGAGAAGCAGACCGGAGATGTCTCAAGCCCAGCTTCTTGGCACTACAACACGTGTTGTCCCGTGCTACCTGCGCGTTACTAGTGACGCAGCTATAAGGGCGACCTTGGAGCGCGCAACAAATACCGCATCCCCACAACGAGCCAAGTGCTGAACTAGCGTGCAAGGTTCACGCCCATTCGTTTTTACTATGGGACATTAAGCGAAGACCATGAAGGGCTTAGTCCAGGGATATAAGTTTATTTTCTTGAAACACGAGTTAAGTCCATATGTTGGTAGTTAAAATGTAAAGTTAATAATTTTGTGGCCAAGAGGTAAGTGTGACACAGTCCCTGGGCCATAATTTGGCGGTGTTTTACAAAAAACACCTGTCTTATAATATGCTGTTAGTGTGAGAAGCGAAGATGTCATGAACGACACATATACTCCTTGGCTTCTAAGCCCTTCATATAACTTTACTTGTGGAAAGTCTGTTGCTAAGATCAACGTACCTTGCGTTCTCAGTTCCGCATACATCCTATCAGTATACATTTAGGAGTACGGAAGCCTTAACAGGCCGTTTTTAGTTATGTTGGAGGGCTTAGAAACATTTTTTTTAGTTATGATGAAGGACTTAGAAACAATGTTTTTAGTTATGTTGGAGGGCTTAGAAACATTTGTTTAGTTATGACGGAGGGCTTAGAAACAATGTTTTTAGTTATGTTGGAGCGCTTAGAAACAATGTTTTTAGTTATGTTGGAGGGCTTAGAA